>PVKS010002613.1:34204-115898 GCA_004027875.1 Aplodontia rufa | reverse complement strand
TCCAAATGAACCCCAATATTATGTATGACTCTAATGTACTAATGAAGAATAAATGAAATATTATAATAATACTTATATGAAAGAATTTATTGTAAGGACTGAATGAGTAAATGCATTGTAAGTCACTTAGAAGAGAACTAACATAGTAATAGCTTAAAAAATCCTAACTAATGTTATTACATTATAAAGACTTAGAGATGAAGCTCTGCAATCGGACTGCTACCTTGACTTCACACTGGCCATGAGAAATTTCTTACTCTCCACCCCTATTAGATTCCAACCAACTCCAAAGGTCGCTATGCATAATTCTTAGTGAACTGCCCAGTTCACTGTGGGTTAGTAGTTTAAAACTCTATCACTGTTATTGTCATACTTTAAAATTTTTTCAAGAAACATTATGAAATCCTGTGTTATGATTTGTGGGCATAAGAGCAGCAAGATATAATAGGGAAATAAAGAGTATCTTAAACATTTTATCTAATTGCTGCAGTGGTTTTCCAGTCATGCAGTCTTCAAAACCCCCAGCAAATGGACAAACTATTTCTTCATTTGTTAGGAAACTGTGCTCATTTTTAGCAGCAAAACTAAATTTTAATAGCCTAGGAGAATGTTCATCCTGGAGGTTTGTGAAAATCTCATTATACCTATAGTAACTATGTGTTTGTTTTGATGAGAGAAAATATAAAAATATAGCATGAAAAATGATGAGAAAAATTTTCCTTTCTATTGTTTTGGGGGTTAGCTTAGTTAATCCATAACATTTACGTCTGGATATAACCTGCCAGAAATAGATTGATTTCAACATATGGAGACAAAATCAAACAATGGATATCTTCTTCCGTTTTATCTAGTGAATTAATAGTAATGGATGAGGTGCCAGAAAATGATTCATACCAACAAAACTAATCTATGTTCTCAGCATGCATAAAGTTGCATTAAAGCAAGAAAAGTTTCAATATAAAAAGAATAGGCAAATAAAAAAAAAAGAATAGGTAAAGATATTTTATGAGTTGAATACCCCTTATACAAAATGCTTGGGATCAGAAGAGTTTTGGATTTTGGAATTTGTCAGATTTTGGAATATTTGCACTTAATATAATGAGGTATCTTGGGGATTCATTTATGTTTCATGTATTTCTTACAAACATAGGATGAAGGTAATTAAGCAATATTTTAGTGTACCAGCATTTTAACTGTGACTCATCATAAGAGGTCAGAAGTAGAAATTTCCACTGTAGCATCATGCCAGCTCAAAACTCTAAATCTCAAAAAGTTTTAGATTTTAGCCAGGCATGGTGGTCCACACCTGTAATCCCAGCCATTTAGACGATTGAGTCAGGATGGTTGCAAGTTTGAGACCAGCCTCAGCAAGTTAGTGAGGTCCTAAGCAACTTAGCAAGGAGACCCTGTCTCAAAATAAAAGAGTAAAAGGGGCTGAGGATATGGTTCAAAGGCAAAGTGCCCGGTTGAATTCCCAGTACCAAAAACAAACAAACCAAAAAAAAATTTTAGATTTTGGAACATTTCAGAGTTTTGATTTTTGTATCAGGGATGCTCAATCTTCGTAAGATTCCTTGTCATATAACCCACATTTCCTTTCTGCATATCTTCATTATTTTCCTAGATTGTATAAGGTATAATACAATTATCCTGAAACAATAATGGTTGAAGTGTTCATTAACTAGTCATCAATTACCTAATGGAAAGTGGGAAATGGTCACAGAATCACTTGACTGAACCCAAAGCTGGCCAGTATTTAGATACACAGATACTAAGACCATCTTTTCCTCACCACTAGAGCTGACATCCTACTGTGTGGTTGCAATCATAGTGTCAACCCAACAGCTCTTTTAATTGTAATTTTGGAGGAACTTCTAATGCCAAGCTGGCTGCACTGGTTATAGATGCCATCTTCCATTTCACACATATGCACACACTCTGTTAGAACATGATTTGGTTTTTAATTTGATTTTTTAACACCAACACCAAGGCCTCATGTATATCTCAATTCTTTATATATAGTTTCTATCAACAACATCTTGTAATTTATTTGTCATGGAAATTCAAACATTATTACATGGCAGAAGACAATTTTTACCAATCAACTTGTATTCTCATTTTTTTTTGTGCACTTCTTTCTTTGCCACTGAATACTGAGAGAAAAATACTATCCTTTCTCTGCACTTCCTACTGATGAAACTGAAAAGTAAACCTTTGAAATAGTAAATGACATGCAAATATCTTCTATCTTATGCTCTAATTTTTTATTTTTTGTTTTTTTTTTAAGAGAGAGGGATAGTGAGAGAGAGAGAGAGAGAGAGGGAGAATCAATTTCAGTTTTCCATGTGCCTTTTGTGGCTCAGACACTTCATTGTGTACATGGTGCTGGGGTTCAAACCTGCTTACTCGTGCATGCCAGGCAAGCACCATAAACTCCAGGCCACTGATCTAGCCCTTTAGTTTTTCTCAAGTAACACAGGAGATGAAGTCCTACTGAAATCATCTGGAGAAGGCAGGTCAAGAAGAAAGGTTTCCAAATTAAGCTTCTTGTAAACAATGTATTCAAGTTGTTCAGTTTCCTAACTCTTCTGTCTTGTTTCTCTCCTGTTCCAAAATATTAATACTCAAAGTTCTTGTTTTTGGCTTCTCCACCCCCAAACCTCACCTTTTTATCTTTATTTTAATCTGAATTCAGTATATATTTTAGAAATAAATTCAATAGTTTGTTAGTAAGAAATTACAAACACATACATGAAATTTGCACTAAAACTATAGAAAAAAAATTTTCTCTAGAGAGACAAGCCACTATTTTAGAACTTGGATGCCTTAGGATAGCTGCAACTATATATTTCCCAATTTGTGGATACATATTTCATAATTATTTTCTGCCAAATCAGCTTCTATAAGATAAATACTATGAATGTCAAAGTTTTGATTTTAAAGGGCAATGCATTATAGTTATAAAAGACAGGAATAGGTCACTTTGTCTCTTACACAGACACACATACACATAAACACACACACTCTCAGTCTTTCTACAATTAAATAAGGAGGATTGGATTAACTGTCAAGAAAAACTTCAGCACTTCATACCTCACTTACTAAATATCATCAAGGAGTGATAAAAAGCTCAAAGGTGCAGTCTGGACTCAGAAAGTTCACAAAACAGGAACCACATTAAGAAAGATTTAGTGGTCCTCTCCACAACACACCTTAAACAGTCTATTGGGCTCTCAGAACACATAGAGAGCACAAGTGCAAAGGAACCTTTTATTTCTGTTTCTGGATGGATAAGTTCTTCACCATATGACAATTTTCAATATGGTAAAGAATTCTAAAAAGAAATTTAATAACCCTAACACTTCTCAAAGGTAAACTATTAGAGCATATTCAGACATAATCTTAACAATCTTTTCCCACGGAGTGTGGAAACCTAGGCATAAAGGCTTCGATTATCGTTGCAGATAACCAGGAACAAACACTTTGACATTTCTGAATCATCTTGTTCTCACTTTTGAAATCAGGAAAATAACATCTACTTTGGTGACGAGATGTAATGAGGCAATAAAAATTTATCTGATGGTAAGAACTATGCGATTGGTAGCTTTCATCATTAACACAGCAATACATAAATTAAGATTTTGTAAATACCTACAATGGAAACATTTCAACATGTGTCTTCATGAATCAAGATGCTGAATTAAATAGGACATTGTTGGGAACTAGAGGTATCAGTGTAGCATGTGTTAAGAGCAATACCACAAAGATATTTGAAAATTGGTTTGTGGCACTGTCCAGAAATTGCAAGTAATCTAACTTCCTAATTACTGAATTTCCTTTTTAATGCTGATGCTACACTTGGAAATTGATAAGAGAAAATAGTTTCCATTCAAAGGCCTAAATAGAATATATTTTACCCTGATAATTCCAGTACAAGGTAAAAAGTGACCTACTCTGGGAATAGAGAAATGCTCATGTAAAAATAATTACAGTCCAAAAAGATTTCTCAAATCCTAAGTTTTAATAAAAATATGGATCACCCTGGGGAATAAGAGACAGCCAGGAGCAAGTGATATTGTTCAGCATATGAGGTTAACTGAGAAAAAATAGAGGTCATAGGCAAAGCATCCTAGTTAATAGAAGACGATTTCCACCCTCCAGAAAGTCTTTCAGAGAAGAAATTAATACCTGGAGGGATGGCTAATCAGAGGAATGCAAAGCTCATCCTGTATTCAAAGGACAAAACCTCCAAAATATGAAGTTTTGAACTAAACACTATGATAAATTTATTAGTTGAGGGGATTTAAAGTAGTCGGCCTAGATAGCATCATCATTAAATAAGATATCACACTAAATAGAACAAACTAATCTATGCAGGTCGGTTTCACATACAGATTCCTGGCAGATGCTCTTTTTACTGCCTAATGCTGAGATGATAGAGCCACAAGGAAAAGGAAGAAGGGAGTTCACATTTCAGCGGCAGCCAGGAGAACAAAAACATCATGAAGCGTTTCATGGTTCCCAACTGTTATGGCAACTGAATTCAGAACGAGGTTAAGCAGGAGACCATTCTTTGTAGATGCTGCAATAGGTTAATGTGGTCTGATCTATCTATCAAGAATGTGTTTAATTATTTTTGGAAGCTGGTGGCAAAATAACTATTTCAATCATAAATAATGGGGTATGCCATGATAACCTAGTGCTTTGTATTAAAAGCATCTTATACTAAAGCAAATTTAGGTTAAAAACAACATGATGAAATCGTTAAAATAATCACAATTAGCATAAATGTTACAGTGGGCATTTGGAGGCAGATGCAGAAAACAGCAACCAAATGCTTGATTGAATTTCATGTTGGAGGAAGTCAGGGGAAAAAAAAGAAATAAATCTTGAGTAGTTTAAATATTTGGCTCATAATTTGTAATTATTAGGTGTTTAAAGTATGAATATGTTCATCTTCTTTAATCTGTAAAGTATTTTAAAATAAAATGAGTTATTTAACTTATCATTGGTAAACTCTCTGTTTTTCTGCTTCTCTCTTGTTAGTCTGTCTTTTGTAATGCAGACCCTTAGGATGGGAAGGAAAGATATTATGCCTTTATGCTAATACAGTAGTTTGTAGTCCAGCTTAAAACTCAAAATTGGTGTTCTATAATTATTGGAGTGTGCTAAATTACACCAAATAACCTCTGCTGTGTAAAAGAATATAAAACTGGTAAAGACTGCAAAGAGGGACTGCTCAAAAGAGGTAACACAGGTAGGGGATACCTATTTCTACAGGAGGGGCAGACCGATTTGAGTGCTGTCAGCACAAGTGTGCTAGGAGAAGGTGGTTGGAAATACTGTACAAAGAGTATGTTGAAGAGCCCACAGGAAAATTAGAAAGAGAAATTAACTGGAAATGTTGTGTGGAAAGAGATGCCATGTTAAAGAGCACATTGGTATAAGACAAATGTTATGGAAATGGAATATATTGGAAAGTGTTTCCCATTCTGCTATGGAAATCATTAGGGGGGAAAGTGTACCTAAATCTTAAAAATTAACTCACTAATACAATGTAGTTGGGGTCAATAATATAACCAAAACTGACATACTTTCTAAAATCTCCTCTTCATCTTCACTTTCACACTGATTGTCTTAAATCAGGAGAGAGTGGTCCTTACCAATGTTAAATGTCACAGTGAACATTCTCTTACAAGTTTATCTCCTTAAAGTTTATGGGGAGCATATTTGAACCATTGCCTTTCTCAGGTTTATAGGTTGCGTGTATTTGCAAACGTTGCCCTAGAATCTTGGATAACCTCTAGTTTGTCCTCTGCTTAGGCCAACTTCCTCTAGAACTCCCTCTTTCTTACCTTCTAAAAGACAGTCTATTTTGCTTCCAAAGCCCTCTCTTGGTTCCAGTTGACTACCAATCACTTTGTCTGAGATTTCTTGGCCTGCCCTCAATTTGCATTTTATCAGTCTGGACTATGTCCTCTCTGCAGAGGCAAGAGTCATTATTTCACAGTATCACTAGGAGGGGCCACTGTAAGTTTACCATTTTCAGAGTCATCTGATTAAGTATCTGGATCATCTCTTTTGGGCAACCCTGGCTGATTTTCCACACATTTCCAAGAAATGTGTCTTGGGCGTCCAGGCAAGGTGAGCATTACTGGAGCTGAAAGGGAAGAGGAGTAAAGCATGGAGAGGGCAAACAGAATGGAAGAAAGAGAGTGAGGGAGACAATTCTCATTTGCCCAGCTGAACAATTTCAGCAAGTGAAGGGGCGGTGCCCAGACTGCGGAGGATACCACATGCTTGATGCCCATCTCTGCTCAGCAAAGAGCACATCAGATTTTCCCCTCAGAATCCAGCATGTAAAAATATTTTTTTGCAGATATTTGAGAAAAATATTTACTAAAATGGGACTTTTAAAGTATACTTTGGATTATATGCAAATCCATAAGAAGTTCTTCATGGGAAAGTAGATTCAGAAGCACCTTCAAATAATAATAATAATAATAATAATAATAATAATAATAATAATAGATTCTATCTGTGCAGTTTTAAATTACTTCTGGAGAAAAGAACATTTTCACATGTCAGATGGGGTGGGAGAAATTTTCAAGATATCCTCAGACATTCTTATTTAAAAGACTGATGATCTTTTGACATGGGTATGGTCTTGACTTGGAAAAGAAAACAACCTGGTCTTTCCTATTTTCTCTGTACTATACTTATTCAAGGTATTCAATGAATCTGCAAAAAGTTAAGACTTTACTTTTCTCAAATTGATGAGTTTCTTATTTTACAAACGCTTTCTGAAAATTTATACTGTTTCAGAATCATAATTCAATACCTCAAGGTGCTATGCATGACATGAAATAGGATGTGGCTAAGTCAAGGTAGACTCCTGGCATAGTGGTTCTCAGTCTCAGGGAATATATTCCCAGCTCTCAGAATAGCATGTAATCTTGGGCAACCTAATTTCTAGGAGTGTATTTCCATATAAACATTTAGAGCTAGGTGGTAATTGGAAAATGTAGTATAAAACATTTTTTAAAGTGAATTTTGTATTTTCTTTCAAGTAAGTTAGCATCTTAATGCTGTACTGCTTTTCTTTTTGGAGATAAATTCAGCTCTGAATGCACAATGTTATCCAAGAAAACCATCCATTGAAAAAAAAAACTAATAAAACATCCTAACATATTTGTACTTATCAACACAAAAGAATATTATAACTTTCTTGTAAAATTCTAATATCTATTGCATTACACCTGCAATTTGTTCAAAATGCTTGCCAGAGGAGGCATAAGGTAATGGAAGTAGAGGAGGGCTTTATAAAATGGCTTATAAAATGTGTGTTATTTGATAAATTTTGAGCACTGTAAATCTCAATTATTTACCAAAATGGATAAAAATAATCTAGTAACAATGAGTTGTCTATAAGTTCAAATAGTAAAACAGGGAGAATAAAATCTAGAGGTAAAGGGAAATCTACACCAAGGCAGAATAGTATTATTTTCATAACAGAGCTACATTGAGGGTCTATATAAACACAGAAGAAAGAAATTAATTCATGATGGAGGTGATGTCTTCACAAAGCTCCAGACACAATTCAGCTTTGAAGAGTGGACAGAATATTAATGTATATAAAGAAAGAGCATTCCAAAAGGAGAAACCATCTTCTAGTTGAGTGTGCGAAGGAAAAGAGCGAAAGCTACTTGGTAGGATGTGTATGTAAATAATTTCCACTTTCCTCAAGAAGGCCTCACAATGCATATGAACGCCTCTACATTAACAAAGAGGAAGAATTACATGGTTTGAAAACAACCCTGCGGCTCTGGGATGATCTCAGCAGAAGGAAAAAACAGTTCGGAGCTTCCTGTTTCACAGTGCTCTCTGCCACAGAAGGACACAGGGACCTCTTGAAGTGCTCTCAGCGTAAACAAGGAAAGATGAAAATGGTTCTGTGAGGCATGAAAAGCAGAGTGGAAAAAAATGAAAAACTACAGCTTCCTGTGCTTCTGTTATTTTCCTTTCACTTAATTTAAAGCTGTTACTTATGAGAAAAACACTTAGTGCCTTCCCACTAAATGGAATATTCAAGCCCCTAACTCCCTGATAAAGTTCATTGTTCAAATAAGTAAATGCTTTCTTTTATGGGCTATATTGTCTGAGTTAGTAAATTTATCACTTTGGGACTTGCCCTTAGGGTTGGGATGGGAAGGCCTAGTGGGTTTACTAAATTTTAGCCCCTGGCTCTTAGAATTCTCAGTACACACGGTGCTCTCCCACAGAGGATTCCCGAGCTTAGTTTCCTTGGCTTTCATGGATTTGAAGCTACACATTAGTGTATTGTGGTGATTTTCTCCATGGGGCTTAATGCACTATTAGTTCTATCTCAGATGCCTTTAACTAAATGCATCTGCAAATAATTATTTTAAAGGATAACCAATTGTTTTGACAACTACAGGGCAAGGCTTTCAATAGCTAGAGCAGCATTAAATTTAAGGTTTGCAAAAACTACCAGAATTGGACAGACAGCATTGAAGTCTACCACAGAACTGCTTTCACGCTAAGTGGCTGATTATTTCCACTCCTGTGGACGCAGGGATCTGATCACCTCTTGGCTCAAGCCCTTATTATAATGGCGTCATCTAGCACTACCATGGCTAATTTCCTGGGCTTATCTCTCTAGTCTCTGCAGGAGTTTGTGTGAAAGATGCTATTTCTTTTAAAAAATGTGGCAGTTATAAATATATTCATCTCTAGCCTCCTGTAAATGCCTTTCAAGGAAATAGATAAAAATCAACTCTGAAAAAGACAACTCATTCCACACTTATGGCACACCCAAATGACAGCTGTGCTAACACGACCAACGGAGCAGCTCCATTAAAGGACAGAAGACCCTCTAAAAAAGCATTCTGAGAGAGTTTCTGAGCTAGAAAGAACAGGTGCAAATCTGGAGAAGGTATTCAGAAAGAATTATTACTCCTGCTCTCCCTAGTTTCCCTCCAGGTGGAGAAACACTTCTGCAGTCCTGGGAGGGGGTTCTCCTGCCTCACAGCAAGCAAGAGCCAGACATTTCTTCAGCTACCTTGGCATCTCAGCAGACCTAATTTGCTGTGGTTCTTCCCAGGATGAGGAGCAAGGAAGTATTCTTAAATTTTGTTTGCCATTTTTGGCAAGAAATAATGACAACAGCATTGACAGCGGTGATAGTAGAAATAGCAGATTTCATAAGTTGAGGATATGTTAACAGACTGAATATTTGTGTCCCCTCCAACTTTATATGTCGATGCCTTAAATCCCAATGTGATGGTGTTTAAAAATAGACCTTTGGGGAGGTAATTTGGGTTAGATTAGGTCATGGGGAAAAAGTCCACACGATAGGATTAATGACTTGATAAGAGGGTAAAAATTCTTTATTTCTCTCCCCACCCATCCCTCTCTCTCATACATTGAGAAAGGCAATGTAAGGACACAGAAAGAAAGCAGCCTTATGTAAGCCAGGAAGAGAACCCTCCTCAGGAATGGAATGAGCCAGCATCTTAATCTTTGGCTTCCCAGCCTCCAAAACTGTGAGAAACAAATTTCTGTTGGTTAAGCCATCCAATCTATAGCTATTTGTTATAGCAGCTCAAGCAGGCTCAGACAGGAGAGGAGGAACCTGGCCTACCTTTCCCAGTGGAAAAACGTCAGCAAATATGTGCAGCCTTCTTTGCCAACTCTCTCTTACTCCTCAGGAGAACAGAATGGACTTATTTGGTTCAAGATTTTGGGAAAGGGAACTGAGTGGTTATGACTGGGAACCACTAATACGCACTTTTTCAGAGTCTGCCTACTCATAGGACAGATTATCCCTTTGCCTCTCTTCTGTATTGTAGGAAGCTGCCTCCTTGGAGGGGATCTTTGTTGTCCAGACTACCAGGTAGGAAATGGAATTAATTCAGGAACAAAACTGTACCACACTTACTTAGCTGTGTGTCTAAACCACATTTCTACTAAAATGCCCCCAAACTTATCAGCCATGGCATCCAAATCTCACATTCATGGGTCATTAAGTATATTCTGTATGTCTTACTGAACACTCAATATTATAGTATAGTGATAATTGTCCAGACTTGGAAAACAGAGGGCCTGGGTTCCGATCACAAAGATATCAAACATTCTATTATTTTGGATAAGCTACTTAATTTCTCTGTTTCATCTTAATAATAGCAATTATACTAGCTTCTACTGTATAGGATTACTGTAGATTACAACAGATTACATGTAACATAGAAAATTGCCCAGAAGATACCAAATGCCTGATAAAGGTTAGTTGGCAAGCAGGATACTACAACCAGTACAGTAAGTACTTAATTTATATCAATTTTATAGATGAAGGAATTGAGACTCAGAAAATTCTAACATGTTCTTTTAGTAAGTTCTCACAGGTTAGCAAATTGCAGTGCTGCTATGTGAACCTAGATGTAGTTTTGTTCCCAGATGGGATGTTCATCAAGACAGAACTCTAATGAATTGAAGTTAAAACAGAGAAAGGAAACTATGACTCCTCATCTGTCTGATTCACCAATAAAAGGAATAAATGTCCATCATTTAACAGTGTAACCATCTTCTTTGCACACTGTTTAATGAATACCATCCTTTCTTATCATGTGTATATAATGAAATATCCACAACTATATTTCAAGAATTGCTCAGTTCAAAGCTTTCACTACAGTTATAGATAAGCTATTAAATAAGGATTTGTAGAAATTTTTCATTATTTCAATAAAGACTCTTCTTCCTCTCCATGTTGCCAATATGAGAAAAAAAATCATAAAGACATTATTTTTAGTTGGAATTTTTTGAGTATGGCATTGTTATTTTTAACAATAACAACAAAAATCTGTTAAGCAATGTAAAATATGCCTTGGAGGACTCCTCTGTTGAACTGTCTCTGTAGACTAAGGCCCAAGCTGGGTCAGATGTCCATGGCAAACAGCATCTTTCTCTCCAGCTTCACATCTTGGTGGTATAGTTTTTCCAGTTTAGTGGTGATTTTATGGCCCCAAACAGCCTGGAAAGAAGGGAAATATCACAGGAATATGGAAAATAGTGTCTCCACAGAGGTGCACGAGCTCTTACTGGCTGTGTCCAGTCCTGATTCACAATGGACTTCCCCAATTTACTTACTACCAACCTATGGGGCTGCAGAGGCAAGAAAGGGAAATATGGAAGAGTGGATAATGACCAGCAGCAATTTCATTTCATCGTCCAGCAGTCAGGGGAAAATAAATGTAAGCTAGCCTAATGAGGAAAGCATAGTTCTACTTGAATCTGAAAACGACTGTGAGGGACTCGGTGTACTTGTCATGTTCAAATCAACTGAAAAACAGATATCCTTACCAGCAACCCACTGTCCCATCCAGTGTCTAGATATTTCTGAGGGAACCTTGATAAGCTATACACAATTTGCTCTAATTCTGATGTGAGTTTTGCAAACTTATTTGTAAATGCATGTGAGGAAATTCATTTTCCTTCCCACATGATAGTTGCAGTAATTTCTCTTTAACTCTCTCTGAAAAACAGAGAAATGGAACTAACAAAGTTGATTTTCTAAGGAAGAGCTTGGCACAAAGCAGAAAGTTCTCCTAACTCTTAATGCTAGCTTTTACAGAAAAACTTGAGCCTCTGTCTCAGAGGCTGAAAGTAGAAGTTGTCAGGAAAAGTAGACAGGTGGGTTGTCCAAGGTTATTAAATATGCCTCTATCTGACAGTAATTATTCCTATTATTTATTCCTACCTGACTGATAGGACTTCTTAATTAGTGCTTGAGAAAGTAAATGAAGATTTAACTGACAGAAACAGTGTGCAGGGTTTTGCTATAATGAAGTTAGTCATGTAATGAAGCATAAGCCAATTTATTACTCCATGCAAACAAAAACTACTAAATTGCTACAACATACATACATTTCTGAATTTCATCCACCACCATTATAAATACAGGCACTTGATTTATGAAAATTTCTTGGCACATCCTTAATTTCATCATGTGCCCTTTTAATAAAGTGTTATACAAGGATAATACTTTAAAAAGGCAATGAATAATGAGAGATTGGCAATCTTTCATGTAAAAGGATTATAATCTTAAAGAAATACAGTAGGTAAAATAGATTATTCTGAAGATTTATAAAAGGCCATAAGATATATTTATGAAGAGAGTAAATAAGGAAAAAATTAAAAATCCAATAAAGAAGCTATTGGGAAAAAAAGAATTTAAAAACACGTGGAGGGGCTTGGTCTTTTCTCAATTTCGTGACTTTCTTTTCTCTAACAGAAATCTCTCAACTTCCTTGACAGAAGGCAAATTATCTCTGGCAGAATCTAACAAACTCTGTTTCCTAGTTCCCCAAAGTGCCAAAGAATGTGATGCAGGGTGTCTCCGTGGCTCATTCTGGATGGAATGGTGAGAAAACAGCTCCAATGTGTTCAGTGAGCTTCTCTATGAGGAATCCTTTCTGTAAGACAACGCTTTAGAGGAAACAACTACTAGTTAGATGGGGATTGATCAACTCTTATCCTAAACAATTCCTGACCAAATTTCATTGAGACTTATTATAGTAATAGCAAACATGAACAGGAAGCCACTTTTATTTTCAAGATCCAGTTCTGAAGTTCAGTGGGTACAACAATAAATATTTATATCTCCCTTTTCCACTCACTGATTAAACGAAGCTCAAATGCTACCCTATGCCCTCCTCCAATGCAGAATCCTATTTTAATCTCACTATTTCAGTTATAATTCCTTGTTAATACGGTAATATGAATTCCTTACAGGTTTATTATGAATTATTTGCAGGAAAATTCATATTACATTTCTCTGGGACAAATACACAAAGTGGTGCTAAACTTGTAAGAGGCCTATTAAAATACATGCATGTTAATTATTTGACATGTGTTCAGAAACCTGGAGTTAAGGAATCCCAACATATCTGCTATGCAGAGGATTATTTCTCTCATCCCAAATACTGTTGTTGTGAAAAAATTTTGATGCAATTGAATCTACACATGTCCACTTGTTTTTCCTTAATATGACAGTTTTTAGAACGTTAGGTCTTAAAGGCACCTAAAATGTAGCCTCATTATCCCCACTTTCTCTTTTTTTTCATGTGAAGAGTCTGAAGATCAGAGAAGCTCAGTGACTTGATCAGGACTGCAGATTGTTAGCAGCATATCCAGAATTGGCACCATTTTATCTCTGTTACTAAATATGGGACTGTGTTCGTATTCAATTATTATTTCTCTAATATTATTAAAGTTACATTTTTTTTAAATTTAGAGAATTTAAAATATTTTAAAAATAAAATCAGGGGCTGGAGAGGTGGCTCAGTGGTTTCGGTACTTGCCCAGAATGCGCAAGTACATGGGTTCAAACCCCAGCACCCACGTACACAACTAAGTGTCAGATCAATGAAGGCCATGTGAAAAACTAAATAAAAATTGATTCTCTCTGTCTCTCTGTCTCTCTCACTGTCCTTCTCTCTTTAAAAATAAAATAAGGGGATGGAGCAGTGGCTCAGCAGTTTCGGCGCTTGCCTGGCAAGCACGAGGACCCGGGTTCAAACCCCAGCACCACATACACAACTGAGTGTTGGAGCAACGAAGGCCATGTGAAAAAAAAAACTAAAGTTGATTCTCTCTTTCTCTGTCTCTCTTAATGTCCCTCTCTCTTTAAAAAATAAAATAAAATAAATAAAATAAAATAAAATGTAAGTTGATGATAGTCACATCTCACAAAAATAATAAACAGTTTTGGCATATAGCATTCCAGTACTTTCTTTATATATTATAGTTTGCTGTTTTGTCAAGTTAATGTCTTCCTTATTTGCACAGTTTTTAATTTTTTTTTTACTATGACATAGTGAATGTGAGCGTAAGAATTTGGATCATTTTAATGGGCTTAAAGTTATTTTTAACCAAATATTACATAAAAACAATCCAATATTATGAAGCCATACAGCGTTTTCTTGTGTATAAATGTGAAATACTTCATAGATCCAAGACTTGCTCTAATTTGAGCAGCAATGGAAATTTTGACCTTCACCCATTGTCTGCTCTCACACTGAGCTTCGAAAACATCTAGAGTAACTTCAAGGCAGTGGGAACCGGGTTTAAAAGCTATCACCACAGGGGGGTCGCTGGTTGATGCACGTTGATAATGCTTTCAGTCCCTATTCTGACCCTTTTAGAAAAGATCCACTCTTTCACTACACTCACTTTGCACGGAAAGGTGATGTGGAGGCCAAGCTTGGCCAGTAGCCATAGGCAGCTTCCTGTTGCTAAGGACACTGAGGCAGATTCTACCTCAGCACTTGTGGCAGTTACAGAAAAGAAGCGATTCTTTAGAAGCATTCTTCTTAGATAAAAACAGGAAAATTCAAAATTTTACCTGAAAATGTTTTTGCTGACACACCAGTCAGATTAATAAAACAAAATAGTTCACAGTTACTTATGCCTGTGCTTGAAGATGATGTGGTCCTAACTGATCATATGACAAAATTTAAAACCATGTCATTAATTCATTATATCTTAAACCAACTGCTTTTAATGGGTGAAATCTACCTACTTTATGGTTACTTAGAATATTTTAAAAAATCAAATAAAACATTTTAAATAATACCTAAAGCTTACATGCTTGTTCCCATGTCTAAGTATTAATTTAACATCTTTTCCATGAACTGTCAGTTTGACTAATAAATATAGTTAAATCCACAATGGTACAAATCTAGATGAAAAATTCCTGCATGCTCATGGGCATTAAGCAACTTAAAAATCAGAAGGTATTGATAATAAAATGGGGGGAATCTGAAATTATTTTACAACTCCATTAGAAATATATATTCTATAGCTTTGAGAACTAAATAAAAATATTAAACAATTATTCAGTTTCAATATATCAGAGAGTTCCTATGTCTACAGATAAGATAAAAAATTTTATGTAGCATTTAAGGTAGGTAATAAAGAAAAAGAAATGTGTTCTGTGAAGACTGAATGACTCATTCATCCTGTGCACTATGACTCTCTTCAGGTAAACTCCTGACTATTCTCACTCACCACAGGCCCAGAGAAGAGATGGCTCTCAGTTGAAGAAACTAGGCCCTGAGAAACTAAAGAAAGAATAAGACCCATACATTATAAATCCAAATTAATCCTTAATATTTCTTCATACCATCAAAGTCATCTAAACATTTAGAATTTTAAAAGGTCACAATAAAAATCATTTGGCTCAAGACGAGATGCTCCTCTATCAACATTACCTTTATTTAAAAAGTGGCTTAATTTGGAAATTTTTTAAAGTATAAAAAAATAGCTGCCAGTAATCATACTTCGTAGAATAATGATAATCAAAATGATTATCTGCTGACAAATGTGGAAAAATTTGAAGCCTCATATACCACCAGTGGAAATGTAAAATGGCGAATCTACTCTAGAATTCAGTTTCTCCAAATGTGAACCTACAGATATCAAAAGACTCAACAATTCCATTTCTAAAAATGTACTCAAAAGAAATAGAAATCTACATCTGAACAAAACATTTGTACGAATGATCATAGCTGCATGATTCAAAATAGTCCAAAAGGTGAAAACAATCTAATTATACCTGGACTAGTATAGTGTATCCATGCAATGGGATATTATTCAGGCAAAAAGAAGGTACTGAAACATGCTGCAACATGCACACAAACGTTGAAATATGCTAAGCAAAAGTCATTCACAAAAAACCACACATGATGTGATCCATTTGTACATAATGTTCAAAATAGGCAATTTTATAAAGTAGAGAAGTAGTTGCCTGGAACTGAGGGGTAGTGGGGAAATGGGAAGTGCTGCCAATGAGTGTGGGGTTCCTTTTGAGCGTAATGAAAGGCTCCTGAAGTGGTCTGTGCTGATAATTTTATCATGATAAGTATGAAAAGAAAAACTCACTCGACTGTACATTTTAAATGGGTGAATGCTATGGTATACAAATTACATCCAAATGAAGTTGTTTTTATAAGGTAGTAAAGTAAATGCCCATTTCTTCCACATATTTTAATTATTGGGGGAAAATAAATTTAAAAATTGATTATGTCACTGAAATCAAAACACTTTAAATTGAGAAAGTTAAATTTTTTCCCACAATTTTCTCCAGTTTATACCAAAAACACCTGGAAGTAAGTCAACAAAATTTTGTCAACCACTCAGATTAATTCCAAAGTTAAGATATTTATCATCATAAAGCCAGAATGGGAGAACTGAAAGGTCGTGTGTGTAGTTTGATAGATTCCTATGATGGGATCCCTATTGCCATATGGAGTTCACAGGAATATTTAGAATATCAGAATCAGTTATATGATTTGGCATTTTTTTCTCTCAAAATTATTTAAAGGGAAGCTAATAAGAAAGAGAACCAAAGTTACCATTTTACAAGCCTGATTGCTTTGTCCTAACCTTTGAACCACTGCCAGGGCTCACACTACAAGTGCTCTTTGTGGCCAGAAAGGCAATCTTCCATTCAGAATTAAAATATCTAACGCATTGAAAATGTACTTTAAATAATTAGAATATTAGTATTCATTAGGTTTTCTCCAAGAACATAAAAAGTCAATTAAATCCTTTCAGATAATATGTATTCCAAACTGAATCAAAAACAAAAAAAATTATTTTCAGGTTAATTCCTAACTATTATAAATTTATAACATAACATTATTCAGTCTGAATTTGGAAGTTAACTGCAGGTAAAAATAAATTTCATTTTTCAATTGGATCAAATGAAGTAAGTCCATGGAATTTTTAAGAGGTAGTAATTCTTTTATTTTAAAAGGTCTGAGAGATTTCAAGATAGAAACCACAAGATTTTAATACCATTTTTTGCCTGTGTGACCTTGAACAAAATATTTAACCTTTACCCCAATCCTGAAGTTAAAAATAAGATTTATATTAGTATTTACCTTTCAGACATTTGATAAAATGCCAAATGAAACTGAGCAATCAACATTAAACTGACAGTGTTCAATGAAACAAATCAAGCTTCACTCACTTTCTGGTAATGGTAACTGGGGATATTTGCTTTTCTTTACATATTAACAGCATAGGTATGATACTCATCTATAGTAATGAACATCCTCTTAATAGTGTGAAAATGTAAAACTTGTAACGTTTATGTAGACATTGCCCAAAAGTTAGTTGGAATCTGATGGTAGTTCAAAATGATGGTAGGTTAAATAATTCGTTTAATTTTCCAGAAAATTTAAACCCTAACTAAGCCTTTGGGTACCACTTTGAATGGCAGATGAATTATAAAAAAGACAACTTGTGGTCAGAGAACATGACCCTTGATAAAAATTAATTTCGAAGTCAAGATTGATATTAAATAGATCCACTCAAAACAATAGCACCTTCTATTTGTGTGTATTACTACTAAGGAAGACACGTCAACGTGTTCTTATGGAGATAAGGCTCCAGAAAAAAATAAAACTGTTGAGGGTGAAAGTAAAATTGTGACAGGAAAAAAAGAAAAAAAACCCAGAGACAATGGTGAAATAAATTCCAAAGTATAAATTGTTTTCCTTTCCCTAGCATTTTCAAGTACACTTTTGCTGAGATGTCAAGAGACATTGATAAATACAGAACCCCTCATTACATCCTCATCCAAATGAATTCCAGATCAGATTATGAAGTTGTATCTTCTAAGTAAGAAACAGAAGAAAGCATGGATAAATATAACTTGATATACAGAGAGGTAAAACCTTTTAAAGTAAGAATATGAAGAAAAAAATCATTAAACATATTTTGTTATACTGATTTCTTTTTACATACTTAGGAAAGCTCTATAAAGAATGGGTAAAGACCAAAATGCAAGGAATTATTTTCTCTATAATGTTATAGAAAATTGACTTATACTGAATGTTTATTGTACTTTTACAAATCAATTACAATTATATAAATATGGATAAAGAAGATGAGAGAAAGACCATATGAATGGCTAATTCATATACAAATCTTCAAAATAATTTAGAGTCTTAAATTCTTTTTTTAAAGAGAGAGGGACAGTGAGAGAGAGAGAGAGAGAGAGAATCAATTTTATTTAGTTTTTCATGTGGCTTTCGTAGCTCCAACACTTTTCTGTGTACGCGGTACTAGGGTTTGAGCCCACATACTTGTGCATGCAAAGCAAGCACCGTAACCACAGAGTCACTGCTCCAACCCTAGTCTTAAATTCTTAAACTGAAATAAAACTTGCTCCACAATTATCAAGAAGATATTTAAAATGAAAATATATAAAATTAAAGTGGTACGAGAAAATTGCTATGAACCAGGTACAGTGCAAATAGTTTTAACAATTTTATAGAAATATAATCCATATCCTTTAGCATTTACCCAAATAAAACTAACCATCAAATGGTTTTAGTCACACATAGTCTTTCACCACTGGCTTCTTTCCCCTAGCAGCGTTTTCAAGGTTCACCATGTTGTAGCACATAACAGCCCTCCATTTGTTTGTTTGACTTGATAATATTACATCTTATTCACATACTGTATTATTTTTAATCACACATCTGTCACTGTTCTTAATATGTTTCTCGCTTAATTCTATTCAGAATATTAGGAAGGCTCTCCATTTTAGTTATTGGAAGGCTGAGGAAGCTTCATACATCACAAAGGGTTAGTTAACAGAGTCACTGGATTTGAAAGAAAGCTCCCTGACTGTAGAACTTGCACTTTGTAGTTTGATGCTCCATTAATTTTAGCATAGGTTAACCAATAATTACACATCAAGGAATTTTGGGGAAAAGAATAAGAAGATACTAACAGAAATATTAATATATACATAATAACTATTTATTGGATCACTTATAGAAGTAAACATTTGAGAAAAACTATGCTAATCAATAACAGTGGCCATGCTAAATAAATAATAACACATCAATATCATGGAATATTATATAGCCATAAAGATGGAATTCTCCAAAAACTAATTAATGATATAGAAAATTGAAGAAAGACTAGTCTTAAGTGTAAAGAAATTTGTGAAATACTAAGTATAGTTATGTACAGCACATCTTAATGATTCATATGCCCACCATGTGCTAAATAGGTATAATAATAATATAGACATCAAGAGGATGCTGAGATTATGCTAACATGCAGTGAGTACATGCTATATATACATTTTTACGTAAATGTATATATGTATAATGTTAGCCACACACGCGCTCACACACAGAAAAATACACAAACATTAAAGAATACACAGATACACATAAAAATGCCAAGAGATCATGAGTAATCTTGACGGTCTTTCATATTTTTCTCTGCATTTTCCATCTGTTCTCAAAGAAATCTAAAAAAGTTTAAGAGTGTGGAAACAAAATGTCTTCAATGAAGTCATGATGCAGCAAAACAAAGAGTAAGGTTTAGTCCCACTTTTTCTCCCATGGGATTGCTAGCAGTTTGAACCAGAGTCATCATTTTAGGTTTTTCCTGGAATATGAAGCTGGTAGCATAAAAATAAGAACCAATACTCTAATCTGTATCCCTAAGTGTGAAAAAGTGATTTCCATTTATAGATCTAGGCCTGCTTTGAGAAGGAGATAACCAAATGATCCCAGAAAGAAACAGATGCTTAGCAATCGTGAAATGAATGGGAAGCTGTACTGAGAAGCCTTTTCCCACCGTCACGTGTTGCTTATTAACCCCGCACCTAGCTAAGCACACAGTTAGACGAGGGAAGAAGCCTGCAAAGCCACTTTCTTCCCAGGAGATGAGTGGTTGACACACCAATTGCAGAATACAGTTTCCTAAAACCACTCATAGAGCCTGCTTTTTAATAACCCATACTTCGTTAACACATATTGCCCTATCATTTTAAACAATTGTCAGGAAAGGATTTAACTTGCCCTAAGCAATACTTCATTAGAAACTAAAAGCTTTTACATTACTTTCAAATCATGTGAATACAGAAAAAGAAAAAACAAAAACAAATGTAAGAGGAATTCACTTTCACATAAACACTGGCCTACCTAACAACTGATTCCCTAGTAGCAAGGGAGGCATTCAAAGGTTCAGACTTGGACAGGTTCTTCTTTTTCCAACTGTATGCTTTATAGCATATTACTTTCTGATTACAAAATTAATACGGTATATAATTCCTTACCTGAAATTCCAAAAACTAATCAATCAATCTGTGAACACTGAAAGGTTCTGCAACAGTGAGAAAAGTTGACGCCCTCTGAACTGACATAATGGTGTATTAGCAACAGTTTTTGTGACTACCCATATATTTTGCTTCAAAATATTAATGTGCTTATTACAGGAGACTGCCTCAAATCCCAGGGAGTATTTAACCTTACATAAAGCACACATATCACATAACCATCTCCATAGTTTAAATATCCCTATTTTAAAACATAGTTGGTCACATTGATTTTATCTTTTTTTGAAAGATAAAATTAAGATAAGTATTATGCCACTACCCACAGTGAACAAATATGACTATTTTGGTGAATAGTTGTTATTAATCTCTTTTCTATATTATATAGGCTTAAAAGATGAAGAAGCATATATTATTTTGTCATTTCTAATTTCTTTCAATACTATATCATGAACCTCTTACATTGCAAATAAATGTATATTTGCCATTGTTATAATGAAATATTGTATACATGTACTACATCTTCAATAAAATCTCTTTTTTTCCTCAGGGTATTTAGTTTTTTTCCAAATGTTTGACACTATGATAACAATTCTAATATATAGTAGGAGTTGCTAGGTAAGAGAACATGACTATATTAAAATTTGACACATTTTTTCAAATTGTCTTATCAAAGCACAACACTGATTTTCTTTATACAAATGGGAAACTGTACTTGTTTTCCCACATCATCAGAAGCATTGGGTATTCATTTTTTTAAAAGAAATATATAACATGAGTCAAACACAGGACAAGAAAAACAAGACTGTATTATGCAATCACCTCCAGGACCTAAATATGTTAGACAATAGATTGACCAGAGGAAATAAATCTACAGAGATGAAAACGTGGCTAGTTTCATATTCTGTACAATTTCTTAAAACAAAGTCTGTTTTAATTGATTATTAAAATATACATTATTTTTAATGAACTTTTACAATCAGGGAAGTGTTGAAGAATGCCTATCTGTCCAAACTCCTTCAATATCTAGACTTCGAAATGAATTAATATAGTAGAAGTTTCATCAAATACACTAAAAATTCTACCTCCTATTTGTACAACAAAGATAATTCATCTTTTCCTTAGAGAGAGGAACAGTGAGAGAGAGAAAGAGTGAAAATCAATTTCATTTAATTTTTCATGTGGCTTTCATTGCTCCGAAATTTTGTTGTGTACATGGTGCTGGGGTTTGAACCCTGGTCCTTGCACATGCCAGGGAAGTGCTGTAACCGTTGAGCCACCGCTCCAGCCTCACTAATTAATTTTTAAGACATCCAAAGATGCAAAACCATCAGGAAAAATCAGGTTCTTTTGTGTAGTGGGGGTAGCATGATATATTGATTGAGAAAGAGTGGCCATGGGGTGAGAAAAATTGATGAAGGATGCCTGTTCTTTAATTTACTTGTTTGATCTTGGTAAACTGACTTGAATTTTTCTATATCTCAGAGTTTTTACACATAAAATGAGATCAATTTGACTAAATCGCAAGGTATTATGAGAGTTCAGTGAGCCACATATGAGAATAACAATACAGTAAGTGCATGACATGTAGTAATTAATTTGAATAAAAGTGAGTTCCCATGATTTTCCTCTTTCATTCAATGATTGTTGAGCTTGTATTTATTGTTTAATATTCATCATTTGACTCAGTTGTGCAAAAATATTTGGAAAAATATAGGTTCTATTCCGGTTGCCACTCTGATACTTACTGACCTGTCTACCCTTTAAGTTCTTCATCTGTGAAATGAGGGGTTTAGTGCCTATTTCAGAGTGATGGTAAGAACTGAATGACTTAATATAATCAGAACACTGAGCACGGTGCCCCTAGCTCAATCATCCTGGTATATGGCTGGCTTGTTAGAGCTCTTACTCCACTGCCCTATGCAGAACTGGAGGCAGTCATATCATATCAGTTTACTTCATTTTTGCTTTTCATTATTGATTCTCTGTCCAATATTATATCACTTATCTGACCAGACATTACCAAAGTACAAGGCCCACTAGAAAATCTTAATGACAAGGCGAGAACTGAGGACCAGACTAATTTCTATCGCCAGTCCTCCCTACAAAAGAATCTAAAAAATTATAATGAAATATAAATAGACTGTGAGAGAATTTCTCATGCTTACCAGAAAACCCAAAATAGAAATATCACTGAAGAAGTTATGCACTTATTTTAAAAATAGCTACTTTTCTTTCCAAAAAAATGAAAGGAATGTTAATGACCTATAGTTTCAATAAAGTACCTTGCTATCCAAGAGAAATATAACATTCATGATTAAATAATTACAATTTTTAAAAATATATAATTTATTCTAATTTCAAACCTATTAATTTCAACGTACCAATTTTTAATAGTTTTGTGTCTCTTGCTTATAATGTCTACATATTTGCTAAACATTATTTTACACTCCAAAACCATGGTCATTGATATTTAAAGAGCCATGAGTGTATCATCAAATAAAGCACATATTTGCTCAATTACCTGGTAAGCTTCAGTGCACAATGACATTCAATCTAAATCATTACAGCAAAAGAACAGTAAAGTGATTCTAGCATTCAAATGTCTTTAAAGTTTAGATAAGTTGTCTTCGTGGAAAAAATAAAGCTCCAATTTATTTATGGAAATATTGCCCTAGTAAAGGTCAGGGGTGAATCCCTAAGGAACCAGCTGCTCAGCTATTCCAATAAATTGTTTTCACCCTTTTACTTTCTCATTCTGAACCACAATGGGACTGGTTCATAGGACAGAAAGGCACTAACAAGGGCTGCTACTGTGCTTTAATAGACAGACATGACTGAGCAGAGCAGCTGTTGCATTATGAGCTTTAGCCAAGCACTGTGGGGACCATGCTCTTACTCACAAGAATTTTTCTTACGAAACGATGAGGTGCAATTCTCTGGAAGCAAAAATCTCAGGTTTGCCTTCACATAGGTGGTTGCACTTGCTTTCTCCTGACATTTTGGCATTTGGATTTGCTCATGCGGCAGTTATGTGATTGCCAGTTGTGTGAAAAAGGCATTCTGAATAATTGCTGGGTGTGAAAACACAGCTTCAGTATTTTTAAGATCGTTAAGGTGGAAGTGTTTAATTCTCTAAGGGGTCAAAATGCAAAATGCTACCATGTAGTTATGGTCTTTGATAAAATGGAGAGTGATTAAATAATAATATTTTTAATTTATGAATTTGACTTCTATATTAAAATCCCTTTTTGATTTTTGCAAAAGAATTTGGAAACATGTTATCAGTGTAATGATTCAGGATTAGTTCAATGATTATTAAAATTCTATAGATAAATGAGGAAGTTTAGACAATAGTATATTATATTCCTAAAGCTAGAATATATTCTAAATTTTTCCTAATATTTAGAATTTAGAAATGTTTAACCTTAACTCCTTTTGCTTATTCACAGCATCTAAGCTATTATGAAGAATACAGACCATCTTGAAGGGAGTTCACTCCTCTTATATTGCTTGCCTGATACAATTATAGATAGCAGGGCAAGGAGATGGACAGACAGACCTGGTTGTTAGAGGCTGTTGACTGAGCCAGCAGTATCTATGTAAGTGAGGGCTGGCAGTTTGCATAGAAGGAAAGCCCATGACAGGATCAGGTTCAATGCAGGCAGAGGTCATGGAATGAGCCAGAAGTTCTTAACAGCACCTGTTGATGGGAAATAGGCTAACACCCTGGATAGTGCCAGACAAGTAGTGACAACAAATGTGATCTTCAAAGGCAAAATACGTCTATTAAGTGGAAAACATCTCCCACTGTATTGTGCAGCAGAAAAGAACAATCCTTATCCTTCCAGAGTATCTGAATGATCTAAAAAAGTTAATATTTCCCAGTGCTTGGGACTTTGTGGTTTATTCTTGTTCTTGGGAATTCCAAAATAGTATTTCAAAGGAGAATTCATCTTCCTCTTTATGCAAAGGTTGACCTTCTTTAAAATTTTATCCTCAGGCCACGCCAGAGCTGTATTTCAAAGCCATATGCTAAACACTCTGTGTAAACAAGGTGTGCAGTACACCACAAAAATAGTGTGCCTTTCTCAAATACAAGAATATGTTAAACACCGAGAAGCAACAGCTAAGAAATTGCATCTCAGTGTTAATAACTTACCAATTCCTTCCCTTCAAGATGTTATCTCTTATGAGCTACCAAAATCAAAAGTAATTATCTCCAACACCTGTTACTGAAATTACATGAACTTCATTACTTACTCTCCAGAAAGACACTTGAAACAAAATAAATAATAAATTCAATAGCAAAGATAGATACCAGTTTATAGTTGTACCTTGTGATTGATAGTTTCATTTTCCTTTGCATTCTTCATTCTTATCTTTCCAACCAGTAGTTGGAAAGCTAGACCTTTGTCTAGCTTCTGAACTTCAGGATAAATTCAAGGTGTTATTTATATGAGAGCATACAATCTAAAGATCCAATCCTGGCAACTCCAATAATTGATTGGTTTAGATCAATGTTATAATTTTTTAAAATGGAAGGATAGTGATTCAATTCTGTATTTTCAGAACTGAAGAATAAGTAAGTCCCCATCTTCAACTCCATGGACCAAATGCTTATTTTCTGCTCTAAGCACTCTATGACTAACTTACCTGGTGTTACCAATGGAATATTAAAGACTCCAGTACGGAAAGTCTTGGATTGGCTGTTGTCTCATTCAGTATCTGCTTATGTCAGGGACAACTGATGTGGGCAGGCATTTAGAATAACATGAAAGAGAGTTATCTAGGGTGGGCAACAGTTCCCCTCGTTGAGACGTAAACACTGAGAACTAGGGCCATTTATCTGTAATTGTATATGTCTCCCTGCTGACTTTAAATGAGAATATGCAAAGTGCTTATATTTCCAAGGCTTTGTATATAAACTAACTGTTTGAAAAGAGACCATGCTGTAGCATTGATTCTCAAATTTGAGTGACTATTAGAATTCAAATTGATTAATCAGAAATAGTATGAATTATCAAGGCTTTATATGATATGACCCATTAATAATTTTATCACAGATAAATATTTTTTTCCTGGAAAGATGTAACAATACATAAGCTCACTTGGCTTACAGTTCTCTTTTTACCCCTTTCGCTGCTCTCAAGACACAGTTCTTCATTCTGGGCACTATACTTCCTTTGCCACACATAGGTCAAAGGCTTTTTAGCCTAGACAGCTACCATGCAGAGTCAAAATACCTGTTGTCCACAATCCCTACATGACTTTATTGTTGTGATTTCTCATTAACAAGTGTTCTAACTCATAATTTTAACCCATTATTCCCAGTTTGCCTGATATTTAGATTTTTCTGAACTTCCTAATGTAGCCAATATAGTCTATTTACTTTGCTTTCACCTTCAAAGATATTCAATAATGAATATATTTACTGATGTAAGAAAACAACAACAGCAAAAAGAGAGAGAGAGAGAGAGACTTATCAAGCAACATCTTCCCATTATCTACTTCTGTTAGATTCCTGGGCATTTGCTACAGAACTCAAACCAATAATGAAAATTTTAAGTAGCCATAGGGGAGAGAACGTGAGTTTAAGTATTAGTGATATGCCTCAACCAACCCCAGAATTTGAAGAAAATAAGAAAGCAATAATTTCCTGAGTCTACAGCTTTTATGCCTTCACAATACTATGAAGTTCTAGTTCATCTATCAAGATATGTTAGTAAATGATAAAGTGTTCCTTGATTCTCTATTGCTATCATTTTCTCAAGGTAATTGACATGGAAAGCAATAAACAAATGATGCTGAGAGGCTGGTTGTGTAATGCATGCGTGGTAGAGCATTTACTTAGCATGTGCGGAACCCTAGGTTTAATCCCAAGCACCCCCTACCCCGCCACTGATGCTGAAAAGAACTCAAGCCTTTTTGATTAAAAAAACAAAAGCATCATTGGAGTTCAGGTCAAAAACTAAAGACTTAAGGAGAAATTAGATTAAAGTATTTTTCTTTTAAAAACCAATTGTTAAACACACTGAAGCATACTTGTACAACTTTTCTCCCATTTTAAAACAGACTATGAGATTGTTTCATATAAGCACATTCCATTAACACCCACACTCCAGGCTCAGCCTTTTCAAGTGGCGTTTCCATGTGTCATGGAATTCTCACCATTATTAGCCATTGCTCTGAATCCTCAGAAAATGTAGGACTGACACCAGTTAGAACTCCAGGCTTGTAAGAGCAGTTCCGAGGGGGATACATTGAAATGGTTTCTGAATCTATTGTTCTTGCGCCCACAGCCCTCCGATGGATCCAGTTTGAATGTTAAGGTTTTCTGACTACCATCATCACCTGTAATCTCTACCCATGTTCCCCTTTGTCCCTCAATGTATTGTATTGTTTAAGTTTTATTAAGCTTCTGCCTTCTCATATGTGGCCTTTTCTGGCATCTCATTTACACATCTTTTCTTTCTTGTAGCAAGTCATCATGTAGGCTCAGTTATTAAAGTAGTGAAAGCAAATGAATGCTGTCAACCCACACATAGGGGATTTTTATAAACTTCTCTCCAACACACAAGTCTGGGGTTCTTATCTAAATTAAGGCCAATAGGCATTAAATTTACAGCCTGGCCGAAAGCTACATTTCCCCTAAATAATTGAGGCTTAGGGAGATTCTATAGAGACACGCTTTTCCTTCTGAAATTCAATATAATCCTCTCTTCTAAAAGCACATCCTTTCTACCCTCATGGATCCTCTATCTGTTAAGTACAGCATCACTCACCCTATGGCTCAGGATCAAATCAAAGACTGACCTCAAATCTGACTGCTAGTTTCTTGTTCCTCAGTAGGTTACCAAGTCCAATCAATTCTACCTTCATGAAATAGCTTCCAGCCATGTCCTCCTCTTTATTTCGATACCCTATTTCAGCATCCCACTCACACACAAATCTTCAGAGTATGTCTGAAATCTAAGTGGTGTGCAGTGTTCTCTGTCCCATTCCTGCCTTGCCTATTCAGGAAGCAAATAGTTGTATCATTCTTTCATGTGGACCTTTGTTCTCACTTGTTCCCAGAAAATCCACCTCTATCTCATCCATTTGTCTGTTTCTCATCCACCCTTCTGCTGGCAGCACAAATGCCACTATGCAGAAAGCTTTCTCCAATTTCCATAAATGACAATCACCCTCACTACCTGACTTCCCGTGTACATGTCATCATAAAGCCTCCCCACTACTTCTGTCCCTGTCCCCCTTCATTATCATTATTCATGTATTTTTTTCTGAGAAGCTTCACAACACCCTCAAAAGCAGAAACAATAAACAGTTCTTGTTTCCCCATCATCTTTTGGACCATAAGTGGATAGTCAACACATTAGTTTAAAAAAAATAGATAACACATCAGTGCTAGCACTTTAATTGACAAATTGGTCCTTGGTCCTTGGCACTGTGTAAGTAACAAATGGATGCACATGAGGGGGATGAGTCAGCACAGCCAAATGATGGGATTTTACCCTGTCCTGCATTACTGCCATTACCTGGTCACCTTTGTCATAAATGCTCATGGCTCTATTTTCAATAGATCAGAAAGATGAAAAGTCCCTCCATTTAAAAGGGTCTGACCTGGTATGAAATTCAAATCAGGCAAGGTGGCAAGGAAAGAAGCATATTTCTTGCTCCACAAGTCTAGTCAATATGACAGTCTCATTAATGCAGTAAGTTAGCCCGAAACTGCTTTTTCAAGTGGAATGTTATTCACTGTGGACTTTCAGGATCAGTATATCAGTAGCCTATTCACATGCCTGGTTCACACCTTATGTAGCTTTCTTAGTCCCTCAGAAGAACCAGCCAACCTAGCAGTGAATTAATAAACTAAAAGTCTCTTTTAACAGATTTTTGCATTCATTTGCAAGTTCAATGAAAACTAAAAAATCAATTACAGAAAAGCATCTGACACCAAAATTGGGAGAAATGGAGGAATATGAAATGGTGTGCTCCTGATTAAATATAATATAAAAGAAGAAAGAGCAACAAACTTTTCACTCAGCTCCTCTGAGTAGTCTAGTATTCTCAATCAGAGAACTGCAGTGGCTAAAGGAGCTTTTATTCACAAGGAAAAAAAAGGTTATGAGAGTTTATTAAGGAGTGTCATTTCCAGATGGTTCCCTTGCAGAGTAATAAAAATGATTTAAAAAATTAAATAGAAACCTTACAGACAAATACAAGTCTGTTCTGTAGAGACAGATAATCAAAACACAGTGAAGAATAACAGTTGGAGGAAAATAGAAACCATGAAGAAAGAAAGAATATCAAAGTCTAGTGATATTTAGTGTCCAACAATGAGGTTCAATGGGAAATGTGCTTACTGTATTAATATATCGATGCTTTCTATGTCTTACTTACAGTAATATATTTCTGTTATTACTGTCCTGCATCAGAACTTTCTATTAAAAAAAACAATAAAATTTTGAAAACATTTTTATTTTCTTGAAAGATAAACAGGAACATAGAGAAAGAACACATAGAGTTTAGCAAGAACCACAGTGCTTTCCTGCTAAACCATAATGTTTGTTTGCAAAACGTGCAGACTGGTAAGTTGATACCCGATGAAAGGACTGAGACAACTTTAGGTTAAATAGGCTTACCCCAGTGCAGAGCTGAGTGGTGCCCCCTACAAAAACAAATATGCTGTGGCTCCAGCCCCCAATGTGACTGCATTTGGAGACAATATCAGTGAGGAAGTGGCAAAGGTTACAAGAGATAGGGCCTCCTTGAAGGCTCTATCTCCAAATACAGTCATGCTGGAGTCTGTGATTACTGATTTTGTGTGTCAAATTGATTCTCAGCTAAGAGATGCTCAGATAGTTGTTATTTCTGGGTGTGTCTGTGTATCTTTTTCCAGAAAATACTAGCATCTAAATTGGTGAACTAA
Organism: Aplodontia rufa; assembly: GCA_004027875.1. Taxonomy (NCBI): domain Eukaryota; kingdom Metazoa; phylum Chordata; class Mammalia; order Rodentia; family Aplodontiidae; genus Aplodontia; species Aplodontia rufa. Next base: position 86,799 of record PVKS010002613.1, on the reverse strand, counting down.
ATAAAGGAGATAACCCACTTCAGTATGAGTGGGCTTCATTCAACGCATTGAGAGCCATAATAGAACTAAAAGGTAGAGGAAAGGGAATTGCCTTTCTCTGTTTGAGCTGAAATATCCAATTCCAACTCAGATAGGGCTACCAGTTCAGAACTTATAATGTCTACTCACCCCTACTTCTACTAGTCTCAGTCTCTTGTCTGGGAACCAAGAGTCAGTCCTAGGCTCAGACCAAATTATCCTACCAGCTTTCTGCATTCTCCAGCATGCAGACAGCAGATTGTGGGATTTTGCAGCCTTCATAATCATGAGCCAATTCCCATTTTAATATACACATAGAGTATCAGTTCTGTTTTTCTGGAGAAACATAACTATTATAGTGGTCTTATAAGAACAGGAAGAGAACGCCTTCTCTCTCCTTCTGCCATGTGAGGATGCAGCAAGAAGGAAAGAAGATGGCCTTCTGCAGAGTAGCTTTTATCTTCCTTCAAATGTATCCTTAACAGAAGGTGAACTTGCAGTCTGATAGACTGAGAACCCTTATCAAGAAATGTACTGACTGTCACCCTAATCTTGTGCTTCCCAGGGTCTAGAATTATGAGAAATATATTTCTGTCATTTAAGCAACCCAATCTATGATATTTTGTTTTGGCAGCCCAAGCTGATGAATAGAGCCAGAGAAACTGTCCCCTTCATTCCAGCCTTAATCAGGAAGAAATTAAAGGTTCTCTAATCCACCCAGTAAGTAAATTATTTATCAAGTCTATTAGTGGTCAGTCATTGTGCTAGTTGCTAGATTTAAATGACAAACCAAAGAGCCAGGTTCCTTATCTTATCAGAAAACATATGATTGCCAACTATGGTAAATGCTTTGAGGAAGAATCAAAAGGAGGCTGTGGGCAGGAAAAGCAAAAGAGTCAAACCCAGCATGAGTGGCTAGGGCAGGCTTCCTTGAGGAAGTAACTTTGAGCTGAGAGCAGAGAGAGCAGGTCAGGACAGCAAGAGAACTAGAGAGGCTGGGGCATGTCCTGTGCATAGACCTCATAGAGGGACCAATGCTTTGAGGCAAATCTTGTCCTTGTGGATTTCATAACTGAATATTATAAATCCAAATAAGTGAAATAAAAGCTTCTGAGAAAGTAAAAGTATTCTCTGTATCAGGAAAAGTCAAGTACTCTTTGTTATTGGGCAAGGAAATGAAATGATCTTACAGTTCATCAAAGATGCCCTGAGGACTCAAGGACACTATGACTTATGGGGCAGTGGGAAGTGTCTGGAAAGGACAGGACACAGGAGGAGACAAAGCCAACACAGGTCCCTCAAGTAGTTTCATTGCTCTTTCTGTGCTTCCTAACCCAAGTGGCCTGTTTTGTTGCCATGGGAACGAACCTTGGCAAAATAAATCAATGAGTTAAAAATAAGAGTGAGAGCTATAACAAACTTGATTTGCCCCAGCATCTGACCTCCCCAGAGTGTGACTCAGTACAGTTAGGGGAGGGAGAGAAGGATACAGGTTACTCCCCAGAGACATCTGCTCCCCTCATTCTTGTACAGCACACCATACAATCTATTGCTGCTGCCAAGTTAATCAATGAGGACTTGGAGCAGTTTCTTCCAGTATCCAATTGGATGTGATTACAGGGAGTAGTGGATTGGGATCATGCAATGGGTTTCTGCAGTGAGCAAGGAAGATTTTATTTGAAAGAGCTGTCAGAAAATGCAATGATCCAAATCTAGTAGTTTTATGTAAAGGCAGAAATGCATGATTTTAGGGGTCTTTTAACTCTGATAAATAAGTAGCAAAACTAAATATGCCACTGAGGCACCATTCATTTAGCTTTAAATCTTATCTGTTTATTCAAGTTCAGATGCACCTTTTAGGGTTAACAGAGGTTGATCAGTCATTTAAACCTTAATGTGAAGTTGTTTCTCAGATCTTTTCTAAGAAGAGGTCTTGAAGGGAGTCAGGTAGTTTTCATGTGGCTAATGAGATTTAGAGGTAAAATAATAGAAGGCTGAGGAGGTGTAATGTGTCTTCATACCCCAAATAATTTTAATTAGAGGCAAGTCTGATTTCCTGCCCCAATATACTCACTCCCATGTTCTCTCTTCCCTGGTCTTCCTAATGTATTCTTTAAAACGCAACCATGAAGAAGTTTTGGCATCAGGTGTTTTTGTTTTTGTTTTTCTTTCAGCAATCTCCTTTTAAAGATTAGATTCCTATATTATCAAGAGCAGAACTACCACCTTTTAAACACAGTCCTCATTGGTGACACTAGGGTCTCTGAATCTGAAACATCCAACGAAAGAAGTGGTCTGGGGGAGAACCCAGCTTTCAATTTCAAGTTTTATTTGCAGTTTATTGATTAGCAGCAAAAAACAGAAGTAAAATGGAGCCCTGTCTCTGAAAATGAACACCCGAGAAAGCCAAGCAGCTGCACATGTGTTCAATAATGCAGAGAAGCAGCAGTGCATGGAAAATCTGTTTTACAGCTACTCTTTCTGTCTGTGCACCATAGAATCAGAAAATGAACATTTTGTCTCAACCCAATGGCCAGAAGATATTCACAAAGGCCTCTGTGTCAGCATCAATGTATTAACTACTTGAAAAATAGGTCACTAAACTAAAGCAAATTGGCACATAGCATGACATGGCAAACACAGATGAAAAGAATTTAATGTATCGTGGGCCCTGACTTCTTATTAACACTAAAATAATTCATTTCTTTTGAGAAGTCCTCATCTGTCTACTAAATGAGAATTAAGGAAAATCACCTAATCATTCTGCTTGGCATAATCCCAGATGGCCTTCTATTCTCTGAAGCTCTGATTCCTCTGTCCCCTGTCCTGCACTAAGCTAGGTGAAGGCAGGTAGTAGCTAAAATCAAGAAGGCAGCTAAAATTTCCTTGCAAAGTGGATTACTGAGCTTCCGCCATTATCCACTTAGCTTATCATGGTTATTCACCCTTTAAAAGCAATACTTTATAAAGGTCTGGCTAATTCTTGTCAAACTAGCTAGATCTGAACCCTTTAGGAAACATCATTCTAAGTCTCCAAACTTCACACATATGAAAAATGGTATAGATCATGTATCAATGTCTTGAGCTCTATAATCAAATAAGGGAACCATATTTATTTAACATAATAAAAGCCTTTTGTGATACGTACAGAGACAGCTAACTTTTACAGTTATTACTGATTTACTCCAACAACACTAGGCGAGGCCTCCATTTATCATCCTGATTTGACAGATGAGGACACTGAGGTTTGGAGATGGCATATGACTTATCCAAAGTTGCACAGATGATCAGAAGAAGAAACAGGACACAATCTGCTTTCATCTACTTCGACTGCTCTCATTCTTATAGAAGAAGAGGAAAGGCTTAATGGAATCGGAGCTCTACTAGAAAGAATAAATTAGGACTTAGTCATGCAGACATGCCTAAAGGAACAGTTCCTAGTTTCTCAGCAATTGAATACGATGGAAAACAAATTGGCTCTGGAAATAGGAATTCTGCATTTAAATCCCAGTTTTGCAAGAAGTCATTCCAGGAAAAGTAGAAGCAGAAGTGGAGAAAAGAAAATGTATTTCATTTTGCCCTCACAAAACAACAACTAAGGCAAGAGACAGGAAGCTAATGTTGTGCAGGCAATGGAGTGCACACTCCAGGGTTTTGGAAAAGATAATATTCAGACAACCAATGTCAAGTGTTTGTACTTTAGAATGAAGCATCATCAGCTCATTTGCCTTTGAGTCATAGCAAAGAAGGGGATGGTAGGTGGATGGTGTTTCAGAGTCCACTTTGTGGTTGTCTAAGTTTTTTCTACGTACATGTGTGGTTTTTACTATCAGAATCTACTCTAGGCCAAGACTTTGAATGGTTATCAGTGTCTCAAATATATTATGTATGTTTGGTTTAGTTTATCTTTTTTTCTATGATCAATGAGAAACATTCACTTACACTATCCCTAAAGGAGATAGCATTGGAAATTAATTCCTAGGAATCACATATTGAATCACTCTGAATTAATATTCAGAGTTATCACACTTTTCCTCTTTGGTTTCTCTGATTCTGACAGTGTGAGGGAAAAAAGAAAGAAGCTAGCAAACTAGCAAGTGTGAGTACTTCTTTTAATTCTCCTCTAGGAAAAAAAATTGCAAAACAACAACAACAAAAAAGATTTATCAGCCAGTCAAGGTGTCACACGCCTATAGTCCCAGCAACTCAGTAGGCTGAGGTGTGAGGATCATAGGTTCAAAGCCAGCCTCAGCAATTTAACGAGGCCCTGTGCAACTTAGTGATACCCTGTCTTAAAATTTAAAAAAATAATGAGAAAGTTGGTCTAATAGCATGAGTTAAATCCAGATAAGATGTAATGCTTTACAATCTAATACTTTTTTTAGAGTTATAATGGGAATGGGAAGGGAGGGATAAGGGAGGGTAATTGGGGGGGCACTCCTGGGGATAATTGCAATATCCAGAATATATACATATTTTATACACATTTTATATTATTTTGTTAAAATCTTGTAAGGTTGCTCAAAATAAAAAAAAACATTAAAAAAATAATGGCTGGGGATATGAGTGAGTGGTAAAGAACTCCTTGGTTAAATCCCCAATTCAAAATAAATAAATAAATAAAATGAGGGTATTTACCCATTGGAAATAGATTTTATGATTTTCCAAAGTATGTGATGAGATCATGTTTCAACGTGCATCCTTTCCCACCCGAGTGAAAAGGGATTTGATGGCAAGAGCGAAGCAAGAGAAATAAAAGGGAGAGTGTTCCATTCTTTAATCATGTTAAATAAGTTAATTTGGACATGGCTAACATAGTATAAGTACATGCCACCCTCTGTCTTCTACTGAATGCAACCATGTAAGGACTCTGAGAAGCAAAGAATAGCAGGTAAATTGGGGAAGGGATTTAAAATTCCAGGTACAAACACTCTGGTGGTAAGGCTGTATTTTTCTTCTCCTCCCATACTTCCCAGGTACATTGAAAGCACACATCTCAGAATCCTGTGTGGAGTTCCCAGTTATTCCTCTCTTCCTCTGATCTGAATCATAGGAAGGAGACACCAAAGTAGAGAGGAAATTCCACCTTACTTCTTTTCTCTTTTCTATTGCTCACATTAGAATTTCCAGTAAAGTTTGGAGAACAAATCTCCAGTTTTCTACCTAAGTGACCAAGAAGGGGGAAGGGGACTTGGGGCTACAGTGTGTTCAAAAAGACGCAGAGAAGAGAAACTCAAGAAAGGGGTCCTTTAAAGTTGTGAATGAAATCATAGACTCATGTGGGGTACACACACGTGGATATGACCTTTAAAAAGCATATGAAGTCTTTGGGAACCAAACCATGAGATAAGTCATTACATAGGTGTCTGACTGACCACTGGGCTACACACATTTTGGGATAGATACAAATAGCACTGTAGAAGTTTGGAAACAACTAATTATGGAATCAAAGTTCACAGAAGCAATTTGAAACTTCTGACCCGAAACTCACTAAGCCAGCGGTTTACTATAAAATAATAACTAAATGATCCATAGGATTTAAACAAGAGCGACATCTCATGACATAATAGTCAAAATATCTGAGATATAACAAAAAATATAATCAATGTATGAAAAACTAGGAAAGCCTGACAAAATCTCACAGGACAAAACAACTGACAGACATTGGCCCTAAGTTGACCTAGATGTTAGAATTAAAGAGACAAAAACTTTAAAAATTTTCTCCTAAGCATTGTCTAAGAACAAAGATCAAATACTACTGAAACAAACACAATTTATTCTGTAGAGAAAGTAAATGTTAAAAGTAATATACGAATTTTAGTCTATAAAACACAATAAATTTGAAAAATTTGTTGGACAGTCTCAGTGGTAAAACTAATGTGTCACTGAACTTAATCTTTATAAAAGAGAGAGAAAGAAGAAGAAAGAAAGATGTAAAGAAAAGAAAAAAGGTTAAGCAACAAATCAGGCATCTGTAAAACAATATGAAAGATCCAAATTTGGTATTCTATAGGTCCCAGAGGACCAGGGAATAAGAGTACTTGTCAGTATTGTTTAGGAGAAAAAAATCAGTAAGTTTAAAATGGCATAACATAAGGTGTTCCCTGGAGCTCTGTGTATAGGAGCAAAGTGCCAATAACTACACAGGAGTATTCTTAAATTCTAGGAAGAACTGTGACTAAGTCTGAGTGCAAAGTTTCCCACAAAGACAGAATAGGAAAGGTGGCAACCTTTGACCTTTGCAAAAATAATAAAAATAATAATTTAGTCCAACCATACTATATTCCATATGCTTAGAAGCTGAAACCTACATACCATTAACAGTGACAACAAAATGCAAAATAAATTCAAAGATTTTTTATTGGATTTTATTCTATAACTTTCTACAGTACCTCAGGGACTGAAGAGAGACTACTTGTTGAGAATTTCACAAAGAAAACTTTGTCCTAATGCTACAATGCATAATGCAAAGGATGAGGATTATTTTGGCTTTCTTTTGCTTTCATGCACTACAAAACAATTCCACGATATTAGCAAATGAATAATTTATTTAATGTAAATGAACACACCTGTTCACTGAGTGATGCTGACATTTTCGCTTAGTGTGAAAAAAAGGAAAGGGCTTATAAAATAAATCTTCACAGATATCTCCAGTCCACACACATTTTTATCACTTTTTAATTGACAAAGCCTCTACATCCATCAGCATACTACAGAAAAATTGTTGCTTGTATGGAAATTTTAAAAATATAATATGAATCAGAATAAGAGATAAAATGATGATTCTAAGGAGAGACCTCTTCCTCCTCGTCCAACTAAAAATAAGCATCCTTCTTTATCACCTACTTTCTGAACATAATGAAAACGGAATGGCATATGGAGACCGAAACATTACTTCTTTTACTTTAAATGCTAAGGTAAAGGTCACAGCTCGATTGGTTATAACTAAGTAGACTCCTAATGCTTAAGCCCAGAATTAAGCAAACTTACCCACCCAGGCAGTCTTGTGGTGAGAGGCAGCAGAAAGTTATCTCCAGCGATGTGTGCATTTAGTGGGCAGCTTACTTCAATTCCTAGGGGAGAAGTGGGAGCGCTGATCAATCGCATATTACTCTAGTGCCCCTGGGTTGGAGTAGAAAAAGGACAGACAGATATTTTCATAGGCAGGAAACATGTGGAGTGAGGATTAAGTTTCCACCTTAAACATTTCCTTCCACTGTTATTATTATTATTTTTTTTGACTGGGGATTGAACCCAATGGTTCTTAACTACTGAGTCACATCCCCAACCCTTTTCATTCTTTATTTTGAGACTGACTCTTGCTAAGTTGCTTAGGGACTAGCTAAATTGCTGAGACTGACTTTGAACTTGGGATCCTCCTGCCTCAGCCTCCAAAGTCACTGGGATTAGAGCTGTGGGCTTCCACATCCAGCCCTCCCATTTTTCTTTACTATTCATAGAGCATGGTTGTCCTCTTTGGAATATGGAACCAATGGTGTGTCGGGAAAACCCTATCAAACCTTCATTCCTTCATTAGGCTCCATTTCCATTGCAACCACTGCTCTTCGGGAATCATCCCAGTACCACAGGTAGTCACTTTTGATTTTGTAAAATAGATAAGAACAATGTATTATCAAAATCAGCTCCATGGCCACTCTGTACTCGAGACTAAAAATCCTTTCCTATTCAATTTGCTAGCCCCAATTATAACAAACCACACTATCCATATATTATTCCAGAAATTCTACAATGTCATTAATCACATTCCATCAGTAAAAATACTCACATATAGGAACATCTTTATGTGAATAAGAAACACTCTCAAGACCAATTTCAAGAGAGAATGGTTAGATTCCCTTGTGAGTTAAAACTGTAAAATATTAAAATTCAAAAATCTTAATATCTAAGATCAAATTATTATACCCTTTTGAGTTAAAACATCCAAATTACCAAGATTTTAAGTGAAAGTCCAAACTCCATCTTTTCCAGCAAAATCTTGACTTGTGTGGAATTGGAAGGTTTTTCTTTTTTTTTTAGAATATCATATTTTTTTCAATTCAAATCAATGATTTATTGGTTCATTTTCATTGACATTTATTTTTTCACCATTTTTGAAATTGTATTGATCTCTAATCCTACCCTGGGGGCACAGGAAAACACTATCTTTCTTCTATTTTTCAATTTCATATATTTGTAGTACATGTTCTCTCAGGGCATGTAGACATACCAGTCACAGTAACACAGTCATCTTGAGTATATGCACTAATTGTTTAAAGATTATTCATTCTTATGTATATAAAAAGCTACATTAAAGATAAGATTAATTCCCTCAAAATTTTCTCCTTGGCTCTGAATGTATGTTGGAATCTGGAACAGTTATTTGGCAATACCTATCTGTGCTTGGCACTTAAGTCTTTAAAACTAGATTCTAATTACTGTAACTCATAGGACTATATGAACTTGGCTATTATAATGTTTAAATGCAGCAATTATTTTCTGCCCACCAAAGTAATATTATAAATTCCCTTTTACCTATAGTACAATATTTGATACAAATACATCTTTTAGAAAAATACCATCTATGAATTAAGTTGTGGTCACATGCACCTGTTTGAAGCCCATCCAGGCCATCTGTATCAAACCAAGAGACTGTGATTCCTGTGCACTTTCGCTGAGGTTACCTATGTGAGTCATGAGCCTACCTGGGATCTTCCTTTGCCTTTGCCAGTCTCATTTGTGACCTTGCCTAAGGCCACATAGCCTTATAAAATCAAGTCTGCGTTAGTCTATCCTAAAAGTGAAGACAAGTTGTACCAACTAAAATTGGTTGACTACAGATATCTTAAAATCAAAAACAAAAAACTCCCAAGATCAGGATACCATGATGACATACAAAAGCTCCAGGTCCAAAGATACAGTTGTGATCCATCTGTATCTACTCTAATGTGTTCTTTTGCTCCAAAACCTTAAATTGTTTACTTCTAAGTGCCTCTAGCCAATGTGCTAAATATCGAAGTCCCTTAGGGGATTTAATAAACAGCTCCATTCTTTCACACCCAAGTTCTAAATATATTGAAAATTAATATATAAGTTAACTATCAACAGTATGGCTTATAAGTTATGAGTTAGACAATCATACTAAGTCAAAGAGCCTCCTTGGGTTTTGAACATTAAACTCCAGAATTGGGTAGAATTATGGAGTCCTACAAATGGGATTGACCTTTCCATACTCATTCCAGTTCCTCACAGAGACAGCCTCCCCTGCTAGAGTCAGAGAGTATTTGCATCTTCTAGAGCTCTTAAAAGCTCAAACTGAGCCGAATTTATGTAACCATATGTAGCCTGTTGAATCTTTCCAAACATGCCCAACACCGATCACACATACTCTTAGGTAAGAGTGAGGAAAAGAATAAAGAGCAGAAAAGATTGTAATCAGTTGAGCTCCTTCTACAAGGAAAGAAAGTATCAGGAGTGGGAGGTAATTGTTCTGATTAACAAAAACCATGAAAAGAAAATGTGCCTGTCAGACAATGATTATTGCCCAACAACTACTCTCACTTTCAAATTCTTCCCTATAAAAGGATCCCTGGTGTTACAGGTAGTGTGGGGAGAATTCCTGTTCTCAGAAAGGTAAGCTTCCACCAAGGACCCAAAGGATTATTCAAACTAGTCATAATAATCCTAATTCAGTTTAATTTGGAATTGTTTTTGGAGGAGGCAAAGATTTAACCATTCAGAAGTGATTTTTCTCTTCCATAGAGATTTCTCTACCCTGATTTAAAAAAGTAAAGACTTTTACAGAGAAGTTTTTGCCTTCTGATCCTTCTTTCCTGATGTGACTGCCTAGTAGTGCAACTGTCATATTTTGAAAAGCAGGAGACAGTGAGAGTTTAAAATTGAATCAACTCTGGAATAACTACCTCTACTGCAGTTACCAAGCTCCTTAGTCAGTCTTCCATCACTCGCACCCAGGGCATTCTTGCTGCAGATGGAGAAATTACGTTCAACTACTTGAACCCTATAGTTGTTCGGTTTCACATCCATAAAATCAATGACTTAAAAATCTATAATTAAATTATGTGTCTTGGATCATTCCAAGTAGAGACAGAGAATCTTCATTTGAAATACTGACCCCTGTATTTTTAATAAAGTATTAAGTTGAGGTATAGTTGACATATGGTGAAGTACACTTTTGGGTGGTAAACAGTCTGATGAGCGTTGACAAACCCAACCATCCATCGGCCTATTTTCCTTTGGAGAAATGTGATTTTATCATCCTAGGACTTCTCAGATGCACCTTGCTGTTGTATCCTGACCTACCTGCTCTCTGTTCTTATGTCTAGCACCAAAGGTCAATTTTGACTATTGGAAAACTTCAGAAACAAGTAATAACTCAGTGTGCACTCTTATATCTGGATGACTACAAGCAATATAATCTTGCTGTGATTCATCCAAGTTGTTGTACATACCTTTATTTGTTAGAAGCATTTCATTGTACACATATGTCACAATTTATTTATTCATTCACTTGTTGATGAACCCTTTGGTTGCTTCTTTTTTTTTCTTAATTACGACAAAAGTGACACTGAATAAATGTGTAATGTTTTAATGGAACACATTTATAATTTTATTGAGTGGCAAAAACTGGACTACTGAACCAAAAAAATTGTATATGTTTAACATTATAAGAAAATTCCAAAATACTTTTCAATTGAGTGTATTACTTTGCTCTTTGTTTAGTGTTGTGCAAGAACTCTGTTATTTCATATTTTATGAACATATTGATATTAGAGACATTTCATAGTTATTTTAATACATATTTCTCAGATAATAAATTCCATTAACATTTTTTCTTATAATTATTGATCACTGGTATATCTTGCCCTTTTTCAAGTGTTTTGCTCATTGTAATTGAATTACATATATTCTGTTTTGCTGATTTTATAGCAGTTATTCATATAGTCTACAAATGAGTTCTTTGTTATATATGTATTTAATATCTTATCCCAAGCTGTGTTACTGTTTGTTTCTTAATAGTGTTTTCTTTTTCTGATGAGCAGAAACATTTTTACTACATTATTGTTTCACCAATTTCTTTTTCTTGTAGTTATCACTCTGCTTTCTTCTATTTAGGAAATTTTTTATAACACACATCATGAAAGCATTCTGTTACTTAATACTTCATTTGGGTTGCTAATTAATCTGAAATTAATGTTTGTATATGGTGCAAGATATATGTTATATGGATATGGAGATGCAATTAATTGAGCAAAATTTGCTGAAAAGATTTCTCTTTCCTTTCTCTGTTCAATCATTTATACACCTTTGTCAACAATCAATTGGCCAGATATATGTGATTTTATAAGTGGTTTCATTATCCATTGTTCTTTTCTTATATTGACATAGCACTGTTTTAAGTGGTTATCTTAATAAGTATTAAAATAAGACAAATTTGATCTTTATTTTCAAACTTGCTTTGGCAATACAAATCTTTTGAATTTCCATATAAATTTTAGTTTCAGTGCCTTAGTTTGCTTTTCATCCTTGTGACCAAAATACCTATCCAGAACAACCTAGAGGAAGAAAAGGTTATTTTGGATTTGCAGTTTCAGAGGTTCAGTCCATGGTTGGCTGACTCCATTGCTCAGGCCCCAGTGAGGCAGAACATCAAGGCAGAAAGGAATGGCAGAGGAAAGCTGCTCCACTCATGGTGGCCAGGAAACAGAAAGAAAGAGATGGAAAGGGGCTGCAGGGAAGGTGAACATTTTCAGGATGCAGATCCAGTGAACCCACTTCCTCCACTTATGCCCCACCTGCCTACAGTAACCACTTAGTCCATTCAATGTAGGATGGACTGCTCAGGTTATAACTGTCATAATTTAATAATTTCACCTCTGAATATTCCTGCATTATCATAGGATATGGTGGGATGCCCCATATCCAAACCATGACAAATCACCTAGTCAACTTCAAACATAATTACTCAAATTTTTGGAAGTAAATGTTTGTAAATCAATTTGAGTAAAATTGTTTTTTAACAATTTTGAGAATTATAAACCATAAACATGGCATATATTAAATAGATTTATTTGCTATATGTTATAAGCAATGTTTTGTAGCTTTCTGTGTACGTGTTTGCAAAGCGTACATTAAATTTGTTGCTATATATTTTATGATTTTCCATGCTGATATAAATCATTTGTATTTTATCATTTTAATAATGCTACTCACTTATAAAATTCTAGTTGATCTTTGTATTGGAATTTGTTCCATAAATATATTAAATTTATTGGTTCTAGTAATTTTGGTAGATTATTTAAGATTTTCTACATTTATAATAATTTTATCTTCATAAAGAAATGGTTCAGTTGTCCCTTTCTAATTTCTTTGCCTCCTATTTATTTTACCTGCATTGTACCTCAAGTACAATGTGAATAAAGTAGATAAAAAGAGCCAATCTTGTTCATTTCTAAATACTCCAATCTTAGAGAAAAAGCTCAAGTTTTTTTAACCACTAATTTTGATCTTAGCTCAAAGTTTTATTTAGATGTCCAATTTCATTTTTTGGAAATTAATTTCTATTTCTAGTTTGTTGAGAATATGTATCTTGAATGTTGATTTTTAAATATTTATTTTGCATCTCTTGAAATAAATTTTTAAATGTTAAACAAATGCTTTCTTAGAATAGATATGAGAAGATATTCAGCTTTATTATTTGCCTGTCATATTTCAGTAGGTTTTACTTCTTTTTCCAAATTGAGTTTTGAGACCTTCTGCATTTAAATGGAACTCGACTCATAAATTAAAGTCCTTAGACTTGGTAGAGTACCAACATAGAATGAAGAGAGCAAACAGTAAAATAATAACAAATAATGAAGCTTTAAGCAAACTCTATGTTCAATATTAGATTGGAATCACTAATGGTCACTCATTCATTCCTTCATTTATTTATTTATTCAAGAAAAATCTTTCATGTACATCTAATGCTTTAGGGATAAATATATGTATGCATGCATGAACATGCATACACATAAAGAAAAAAATTGTTAGATTGTGCAAAAGAATAATAGCCACAGTTACCAATATGTAGTATGACTGAGAGTATGACTTATATTTTTTCTCTAAATAACCAATCATATTTTAAGAATTCTCTTCAAAAGGATGTTTTATTTGTATAAGTTGAAAAATGTTATTTTTTAAAAATTACTCTGAGATGAAGACAGAGGAACCTCTGAATCTTAACATCACTTACCTGGGAGAGGTGTTCACATGGTGCAGATTGGCAAATTGCCATGTTACAGTTGCATAGTCTCTGTACCAGTGCAATGTCATCTGGTTCTCCATCCATCATGTTTATGCTAAACGTCACACACAGGCTTTTCTCCCCCATATACCATTATGCCAACTAGTAAATTAAATGTTTAGTATATGACAAATATAGAATTAAAGGAATGATAAATCTTTCTCATATGCTCAAGGCCAGTTTCACTACATACAAACCTTCAAGTGCATCCAATTTCGTATACTCCTAAGCCAAAAGGATTTGCAGTGGGGGAAATCATGGTGTCTGTTCATTAATGTCTGTTTTTTCTAGATTGATTGTCTCCATTACTTAGAGCTCTGTTCATCAGCTCAGTTTGTTGGACATAGCGATGGTATTGCAGGCACCAAGAAAATGCGGCAACTTCTCACTCTTTCAACAAGGATCAAATAGTTTCCTTGAAAAATATTCAGGACATTCCAGTAACAGCAGAGATAAAATTCTTGCTCCCATAGAGTTTCCATTCTAGTGGGAAGGAGAGAGAAATAGCAAACAAACAAAGGGATCAATTGTAATGTATTATAATTGATAAGGAAAAAAATGTGTACCTGAAAGTACTGTCCTGTCTAGACTGAGTGATCAGGCGTAGTGTCTGAGTGGTAACAATTTTAAGCAATGTGATAAGAAAATATTGGGCATGGAAAAGTGTGAGTTAGAATATACAGTGAAAAGGAACATTAAGGACCTAAGCACTTAGGTGAGAAGAGTTCCTGTGTCAAGACAGAGAGGGAGAGAAGGCCAGCGAGGCTGAAATGTAACATAAATAAGAACAGAAGAAAACATGGTAGAAGAGGCAAACCAGGGCGGCCTTTGTATGGTTCTAAAATTACCACAGATCACTCTAAAATTATTCACTTCCCTTTCTAGCTTTTAAGATTTCTTTTCTACAGAAATGTTCTTTTTCATATCTTCTAAACGTAACTCATAGCATTAATTGTGGGAATAATTTTACCAGGGTACAGAAAGATGACAGAGGGTTATGCCCATGCTAAGGTGACTTAGAAATAAAGAGCAAATGACGTTTGAGAGTCCAGGCGCTTGTTTCATTTCTCCCCGCTCTCACTTTTCGATGGCATTATGTCTCCTCTTCTGGATCGTGAATGTGAGTTATTGAATCTCTGTACCCTCATTTACTCATCAAATACAGATGATAATCCCTACAGTAGCAACTGGGCAGTCATGATGTGAAATTTTAGTGAGGTAATGGATCTGAAAAAACTATAAAGAGTTGGAAGCACTAAGCAGAAAGAAAGAAAAAACTGGTATTCAAGTGGAAGATGTTAACCTATAAAATGCCTTCTGTAAAACAGGAATTAAGATTCTTTTCCTTCCCTTTCTTTCCCATCATTGAAATCATCTTTATTAGTTTCCTACTATTACTATAGAAGATTGTCAAAAATTTTGTGATCATATAATAAAACCAATTTATAATCTGAACAGTTCTGAAGGTCAAAACCCATACATGTGTCTCACCGAGCTGAAATCAAGGTGTTAATAGAGCTATATTCTTCACGGAAGTTCCAGGAGAGAGCTTGTTTCTTGTCTTTCTCCAGCTTCCGGAGGCTCCCATATTCCTTGATCCTGGTGCTGTTCCTCCACCTTTAGAGCCAGCAGCATAAGACAAGCATTTCTGGTGCTGCCATTGTGCTCCGCTCTCCTCTGCCTCGATTGTCCATTCCTGTGATGACATTAGGTGGACTTGGATAATCCAGGATCAACTTTTCACATCAAGGTCTGCTAATACACAATTTTAATCCCAACGCAGTGTTGACCACCAGTGCCATGTAACCTGACAAACACAGCTCCCAGGGATCTCATCATGGACATCTCTGGGGAGCTCATGTTCTGCAGGCTGTACACTGTAGAATGGGTTATGGAGGAATTCCTACAAAAGCAGTCAGGGTAACACAGTGAGGTTTCAAAGTGAGCGTGAGATTGTAGCTGAGGTTTCAGTGTTCAGAGGAAAGAATATTCCATGCAAGTCTGACACTTACACACAGAGAAATAAATTGTCTCATGGAGAGGAAGACGCAGTTGGCTCCCTCGTAGTTCTGACTCTAAAGAATAGCACAAACCTTCTAGTGTTAAGGACTTGTAAAGTGAGATCTAAAAAATATCCTGGACTCCATAAATCAGAAGTTTATTTTCATAACATTTCTAGTCTTAGCCCAATTGCCTTCCTGTCTGGACTCAATTAAATTCTGCTATTTTTGTAAATATTTTCTTGTTTAGTCAAGAATTTTTCTCTTGATTTTTAATTTAATAGTTGGCTCATTGTTTAAAAAAATTATTTTGCACCAAAATGTCTACAGTTCCTTTGTCTATGATAACATATAGTCATGAAAAATAAAATCTCTCCCAGATGCCAAGACAATGACAGATCAGTAACTTAAGTGTAACATATGATTGGTGCATAACTAAAACTTATTAAAATCATCAGCATCAAATATTAATCATGAGCACACTACCCACAAGGCTTTCAATATTAGACAATGAAGATAAATGGTTATGGGACATGGCTTCTTCTCTTAAAGTCTCGACAATTCTTTGGGGTGACAGTATCCATACATAAAATGTTAAGTAAAAATGCAAGGCAAAACGCCAAGAGAGTAGCTGAGGCAATGACTGCTCCAGAGGAGGAAAAATTTCAGAGACAGAAAAAAAAAATCACTGAGAGAACATTTGTTGCAGACTTCGTGGCAGACACTTGAATTCTATTTGTCTTTCACAACTATAGGAAATAAAATTGGTCATTCTGGGCAATGAGTATGAAGAGACAGGCATGAGAGCCCACAGGCAAAATCACACTTGATTTCTTTGTGGGACAATGAGAAGTCGATCTTGAACAGGACCAGTGGTATGTGTAGAGAAGAGGGCTTGAAGGTAGACTGCACAGCTCTCTCCCTCAGGCATTATCTTGATCCCCAGGCTTCCACAAGAGCGTCGAGTGGGGGATACAAGTGGAAGAGCCAGTGTAGGAAATCAGTAATTATAATCATACATGTCTACCAATATCATTATCTGTTCATCTATCTTTATTTTTGTATTTATACTTAGAGCTGCATCTACAAACACATATATGTGTAATTTGACCTATATTCTCCATTCAATAGTAAGTTCTCTGGTTCAAAGGACGATACTGACTTATTTTTATGAAGTTGATCCATGGCACCAAAGAGGTACTAAGAAAAAAACGTTGGCTTTTAACATTTGAATCTATTCTACAATATTTTGGCAGTTAAAAACTGTAAAAAAAATATAAATGCCTTTTAATATAAATGCCTGTCTGCCTTCCCCCAAAAACAAATACTCCTCTTGTGAATACATTTCAGTGAATACCTGTCATCTAGGCAAAAGCAGAAAACCCATATCCTTAGTACCAAGTTTTACTTGGCTACCTGACACATTCCACTCCTGAATTGTGCTCCTCGCCAACTTCTATGCTGATGTGAGTCTGATAGTGTAAGTGTTAAGACCTCAAAAATGCCTTCAGCTCTGCAGGTTTATCTCTAGAAATAACATCAATACGGGTTGAAGAACTGAATACTCAATACTATCACTCAATAGTGGTTGAAAGTGTAACCTGAAAGTTAATGGGTTTTGTGAATAAACAAACAGGCAATGGAAGAAAATTGTGGCCAGGGTCTCTGAATTTTTCTATACTTCAAATTAGAGGAGGATTTCTTTTTTCCTAGATGTGACTCCTCTCACCAGTACTGAGATACACAATACAAAAGGAATAGTAAGGGCATTAATGAAAATATTTTTTAAAAGACATCTCATCTCCAATTCAAAACTAAAGCCCCTATGCTTTACACTCATCACTAAGATATAATTTTAAATAACTGTGTGTATGTGTGTATATATATATACACACACATATATATATGTATGTATATATATATATATATATATATATATACATCAGATTGTAGGCTACTGAAGTTAGTTGATATATATCTAACATCATCAAAGTGTACTTGTGGTTTATACAGTGAAAGCTTCATCAGTTTTGCTTTATGAATGAGAAAATATTTCACAAAGAAATTCCATGACTCTCAAAGTTCTGCAATCAGTAGGTAAAATTATACTCAAGTATGTAGGTACACAGGCTTTCAATAGTAACAATATCTTCACAGGATTCCTTACTAAACCGCTTACTAGCTGAAAAATGTTCTCACTTAACCTCCCCGGTTCTCAACTATTTTATGTCTAAAGTGGGGAAAATATCCAACTTGAATTTTGGTAAAGATTAAACGAGATAATTAATGGGTATAAAGTTTCCAGCACAGGATCTGGAACATAAGGAATGCTCAGTAAATGAAGATATTTTGTTTGCTGTTGTCGTGAAACAAAGCACCTCAAATTCTGTAGCTTGCAACAAAAATAATCCCTCGAGAGTCTGTAGATTGACTGTGGGTTCTTCTGCCATTGTCTCCCTGAGATTTGGCTAATTTGAACATCTGTTATGCCTTGCTCATGTGACTGGCAGCTAATGCCCGAGTGTTACCTTGGGGCTCAGCTGGATCCATCAACTAGACCACCTCAGTTCTCTTCCATCTTGTCCCTCTGTGTGATTTGAGCTTCTCTTAACATGTTCAGAGAGAAAAGATTACCAGTGCACAAATCAGAAGCTAAAGCTCTTAGGTTCTGTCCTTAAAATTTTATGGAATTATTTTCTTCTCATTATATTAAGTCAAATAAAGTCATAAAATCAGCCAAAATTCAAGAGAAGAGAGATGTGGCAAATAATTTATAGCAACTTTTAATGTTCCTTAGTTCTCCCTATGGCCACAAATTCTTCATAACCTTCCCATAAGCAAGTAGGCATGAATGCCCACTCACACACACCCTATCAGTTTCCTAGGGCTGGAACAACACAGTACCTTAGCCTAGGTGACTGAAAAGGAAGAGGCCATTGTCATTTATGAGGGCTGGCAGTGAGAAGTTAAGGTGTTCGCAATCATGTTCCCTTTGAAACCTGGAGAAAATATCTTTTCTTGCCCTTTTATTTTTTATTTTATCTTTTATTTTAAGAGAGAAGGATAGTGAAAGAAAGAGGGAGAGAGAGACAGAGAAAATCAATTTTTATTGAGTTTTTCACATGACTTTAGTTGCTCTGACACTTAGTTGTGTACATGGGTGCTGGGGTTTGAACCCATGTATTCACACATACTGGGCAAGCGCCATAGCCACCTAGCCACTGCTTCAGCCCTTTTCTTGCCCTTTTAACATTTGGAGTTTACCAGAAATCCTTGGTATTTCTTGGCTCATAACTATTTCATTCCAATCTCATTCCAATTTCATTCATTGTCACATGGCCATCTTCTCTCTGCATGTCCTGTGTCCTCTTAAAGCTACGTCAGTCACACTAGATTTAGGATTGACCCAGCCTAATTAGTATGGCCTATCTTAATTACATCTTCAATGACCCTATTTCCAAATAAGGTCACACTCTCAGGTACTAGTGGTTAGGACTCCCAAGAGGCATAATTCGATCCATAACATACCCGCCCCAAAATCCTTCCAGCTTGATTCCATGAAAACATCACACTCAGAGTTCGCATCAAGTAATATGTATAACAGGTCCTAATGAATACCTGTCATGTGAGTCTTCCTTCAGGGTCTGAGTGGGGTGCACACAGAGAAATGTTCCTAGATTTGAGTCATCCTTTCCAACTGAAGTGTTGCTTTTCCCTGGCTTTTGGTTTCCAACCTCTGAGTCATGTTTGCAACTGGGCTTCTAAGTCTTCTTCCTTTCATTTTGATATTTTGTCACATTCAGCCTAAGCTGATAGAATCTCTTTTAAAATTCTGTGGGTTTTCTATACGCAAACTAGTGACCCACTCCATTAGGCCTACATCTGCAGAAGTCAGGCTCTTCTTTATTTCCGGCTGAGTTGGAATGCAGTGCAGCCTTAGAATTCTTTTTGTTTAGGTTGAGGGCCTATGAAACTTTGCAGTAAATATTGCTAAAAGTCTTATGGACTCACACTGGATTTGATCTTTATCCTGTCGTCACATTTTACTGGCCTTGGCCTGGATTTTAACCTTTGTCCTCAGCCATTTTTTTTTTTTTTAACTTTGAGAAACATGATGGCCAGAAATGTTATCCTGGGCACTGTAAAGTTCCTTTAAGTTTTTCCCTGTGCTTTTCACAGGAGCTAAAAGAATCCAGTTGGGTCTACTTCTCAACATTCTGTCTCAAAATCTTAATCAGATCCAAATTTGATTAGGTACATTGTCTATCCACACAATCATGTGGAACATTTTTCAATCAATACTTTCACTATGTTTAGAAAACAGAAAAGTGGAATATTTGTTATTGTGAGTTGATATGGAAAAATAATGAGTATGCAGTTAATCTAAATGCAAACCTTTTAAATAAAAAGAAATTAGGAAAGATTCCTCTTTATCTATGAACAGATTGTATAATCTGGGTTATTTTCTTTAAATTATCCTTCTTTTTTAATGATTGAAAATAGTCATTGAATGAGACACTTAATTATGTTCCTTCCAAAACCACACTTATGATTCTATTAGTCTATGGTAATTTAATTGAATTTTTAATCATGTTTTTCAAATAATTTCCATTTATACCTCCTAAAGTCAGCTACAGTACAGCATTCTCTAATCATATAGTTACAAAATAGTGATAACAGTAGTAATAACAACTACAACAACTAATATAAGATGGTTGTACACCATGTTCCAGGAGCTCTTCCCTACACTTTAACTAATTATTTAATACTCAGCAAAGCCCATGTGCCCTTGCGGTAGTCATGACTAATATCTTATACATTTTACTAATGAGGAAACTGGGATACATGGAAGGCATTTTTTTTCTAAAGTTACATAGGTAAGAAGTAGGAAAACCAAGATTTTAACACACATATTGTAGTTACAGGTTACACAACTGCTTGTATTGAATAACATTTATGTAACCTCAAGCACTTTGCCAAAAATGTTAACCCAAAAGAATGATTAATATTATCAGTTTCCTAGGTATTTATAATCATAAGAACATTATAGAGATGTGGAAGGAACACTGTAGTTTCCTGCCACCACCTCGCTACCCATACGTACCACCGCATTGTGAGTGAGACCATGCCATTGCTGGGACTGAGAACTGGCACCACACATCCCCATTGCTGCCTCCCACTTGGAACAGCTATATGTGGGTGCACATCACTACCAGGACTGAGAGGGATGCTACAAAGTGGTGCTGAGTTTGCCTAACACACCTCCTGGGGTAAAGCTGTATGGGGGCTCATGACACAGCTGGGATTATGAATAGGCACAATGAGTTCTCGCAACCTCCCTCACGGACAGCTATGTGAGGGACTGTGCCACCACTAGGATTGAGGGCAGGTGCTTCTGATCTGCCAATGCTGCTGGGATTACCAAGGCCAGAAGCTCATGATGGAAGCAAAGCTCATCCCAGGAGTATCTGAGAAAAAGTCCACCATATGCCTAATGCCACACTCTCATTATTGGAATAACCATTCAGTAGGTACCCATACACTCTGTTGTGTGCACCATACCAGCCTGGGCTGCTTGAGTTTCCCCACATTTATATTGTCTGTGGAAATAGTGGGTTTCTTTTACCTGGCCCTGGCACACATTTTGTTGCCAAGCTGGAATCAAAGTCAACATTGCATACCAAACTGACACCCCTAGATACAAGTATAGGAGAAAGTCATTAACTATGAAAACCACCTTATATATCAGATGCTCAAATCTTGATGTAGGATCACAAGAAATAGGAAGTTAAGTTAACATGGTGCTTCTAAAAGAATACAATAACTCCCTAGCAAAAAAAAATGATTTGACAAAATACCTGATAAATAATGCTAAAGAATTATTATAAAGGAGCTCATTAAGATTCAAGAGAGTATAGTCATACAATTGAATAAAATTTGGAAAATATCATATCAGTACCATATCAGCAAAGAAAATCAGCAAACAGATATTTTGAAAAAAAACTAAACAGAAATCTAAAAACATGAAGGTACTCAATAATTTCAATTAAAAATACAGTCTAAGGGGCTGAGGTGTTGGCATACATGAGGATGTGAATTTGAACCCCAGCACCATGTACAAACTGAAGTGTCAAAGTGATGAATGCCACATGGAAAATGAAATAAAATTGATTATTTCTTTCTCCCTCTCTTTCTCTCTTTCACTATCCCTCTCTCTTCTTAAAATAAATACAGTCTAAGATCTCAACAACAGATTACATCAAGACGAAGAATGAATATCAGGGGCTGGCAGTGTGGTTCAGTGACAGAGTGCTTGGCAAGCTTGTATGAGACCCTGGGCTCAATCCCCAGCACTGTGAAAAGAAAAAATAATATCTAAATTTGAAGATCAATCTTTTGAATGATCTCAGTCACTATATAAAAAAAAAAAGAAAACAAAAGAATGCAAGCAGCCTCTGAGAACTTTGGGACACCACTAAATGAACAAATATTCACATTTTGGGGAATATCAGAGGGGAAAGAAAAGGGAACAACATGGAAATAATGAAATACTATCAGAAAACTTTCGCAATCATGGGAAAGACATGGACATTCAGATATAGGATGCCAATAGGGCCCCAAATAAACGAGTAGGAAAAAATCCTCCCACAGCTTATTACAGTCAAGCTGTCCAAAATATAAGTCAAAGAGAATTCTAAAAACTGCATGAAAACAAGTTATTAACAATTGCTACAAAAATGTAAAACACTTATTAGAAAAGTTAACCAAAGAAGCAAAATACTTCTACAATGAAAATGATAAAGCTGTTATAAAAAAAATTGAAGAGGATGCCAAAAAATGGAAAGATGCCCCTCATTTACGGATTAGAAGAAATAATATTGTTAAAAAGTTCATACTCCTCAAAGCAATTTGCAGATTTAATGTAATTTCCATCAAAATACCAATCACATCCTTCAAAGAATTAAGGGGAAAAATGTAAAATTCATGTGGAAGCACCAAAGACCCCAAATAACCAAAGCAACTTTCAGGAAAAGAAAAGTAAAAAGAAACAAAGAAATAAAGCAGGAGGCATCATACTGACTTCAAAGAATACCAGAAAGGTGTATTTATGTAAGCAGCGTGCTGTCGACGTAAAAACAGACACACAGAGTGATGGTTCTGAACAGAGTGCACAGAAATAATCCACACGTACCCCATTAATTCTTGACAAAGGCACCAAACACATATATTGGAGAAAGGACAGACTCTTAAAAAAAAAAGTGCTGAAAAACTGAGCATTCACACGCAGCATTTTTTTTTCTTTTACAATGCTAGGAATTCAACCCAAGACCTTGCACAAGTTAGTCAATGTTTTAGAACTCAGTTACATCCTCAGCTCCAGAAGACTGAAACTTGATCCCTATCTCTTACCCTTTACCAAAAATCAACCTAATATGGATAAAATGCCTGTTTACTAAATTTTTTATTAAGGAGTTGAGTTATTACACAATCTTAAATGTATATGAAGTAACAATATATGCATATGTTCTTAAACCAGAATTACTCCCATATCACCCACACACCAGTCTCTTCATTTTTCTATATTTCACCCCTACAAGTGATGTAAATGCTTGCATTGTGAATTTTCCAGAATTAAATGATTGTATAAGTATTATCTGGACTCTCAGGGGATAAAGAGTATGCCACATTGTTGCTTGTCTCCCTAGATCACTCCCTATTAGCTGTCCCTGTCCCTCCCCCCACTTCCCCCCCCCCCCCATCTATGGTTGCCTTTGCTGGGTCTAATGCATGAGTTTCACTACCTTTCACCCGAGCCTGGGATTAGCTCCAGCCTCCACAAATGAGTGAATGCATTCAACCAAACAAATGCCTAAATGTAAGATGTGAAATTAAGAAATGACAAAAATAAAACATAGGAGAAACACTTCAAGACATTAGTATAGGAAATAACTTTTTGGATACGACCCCAAAACACAGAAAACAAAATAAAAGACAGACAAATGGGATTACAACAAACTAAGAAGCTTCTGCACAACAGAGGTAATGTCCAGAATGGAAAATTTTTTTGCAAACTATCCATCTAACAAAGGAGTCACATCTGGAACATACAAGGAACTTCAAAAACTCAAAAACAAAAATCACAAATAATGAAATTTAAAAATGGGCAATGGAGGGGCTGGAGTGGTGCCTCAGTGGTTTTGGCACTTGCCTGTCATGCACAAGGACCAGGGTTTGAACCAGGAACACAACAAAGTGTCAGAGCAATGAACGCCACATGAAAAACTAAATAAAATAGATTCTTTCTTTCTCAATCTCCCTCATTGTCCCTCTCTCTTTAAAAACAATTTTTGTGAAAGATTGTTCAATACCTCTAGCAATCAAGAAATGAAAATCAAAACTACATTAAGGGCTGGAGCGGTGGCTCGGTGGTTGTGGCGCTTGCCTGGTATGCATGAGTACACAGGTTTGAACGCCAGCACCCAAGCACACAACTAGGTGTTGGAGCAAGGAAGGCGATGTGAAAAACTCAATAACTATTGGTTCTCTCTGTGTCTTTCTCTTAAAAAAAAAAAAAAAACACCACTACACGAAGATTCCATCTCACTCCAATGAGAATGGCAAATATGAACAATACAAACAACAGATCAACAGATACTGGAGAGGATGTGGGGAGAAAGGAGCACTTGTGCACTGTTGGTGGGACTGCAGACTAGGACAGCCACTCTGGAAAGCAGAATTAGAAATGGAAGGACCCTATGACCCAGCTATCCCACTCCTGGGTATTTTCCCAAAAGATATAAAATCAGCTTATTACTATAACAAAACTACATCAATGTTTACAGCAGAATTCATAATAGCTAAATTATAGAAATAACCCAGATGCCCTTCACTGGATGAATGTATCCAAAAACTATGTATATATACACAATCGAGTTCTACTCAGCTATTAAAAAGAACAAAATCATGGCTTTTGAGGGTAAATGAATGGAAATGGAAAAAATTATGCTGAGTGAAATAAGCCAAACTCAGAGTCTCAAAGGTCAAATGTTTTCTCTTATATGTCAAAGGTAGAGTAAACTAAGGATAAGATGAAAGATAGTAAAGTTTATATAATAGTCTTACTGAAGTTAAAATAATACATGATCTGGGGGAAATCTAGATCTGGGTTGGGGGAGAAGTAGGGGAAGTTGGGGAGGGAAAAGTGGGGCTATAATACTGTATGGTATACTTTACTCCCTTGAGAAACTAAATAATACTCATATATTTAAAACTAGAAAATTAAAAACATTATTAAATATGTATATATACATTAATATCTGTAATTGGGGAGAATTCTGTAGAGGTAAGAAACTCCAGAGTGGCGGGGGAGGGGGAGGGGGTGGGAATCCTGGGTAAGGATTGAGTTCAGTTTACAGTCATTAAGTGTGACTGTGTGAATGTATGAATGTGTAACAACAAACCCCTTCACTATTTAAGACTACATTACACTGCTAAAAATGATAACAATAATAATCAGATGTATAAACTAAAATATTCTTACAATAAAAATAGTAAAGGGTACAGAGGAATATTGTCATGGTTATCTCTTAAATGGCAATGTTTCTAATTTGTTACAGAATTATAAACTTAAAATATTGAGGATATTAAAATCCATTATACAACAAAAATTTCATAGATGGTGTGGCAGTTGGAATAAAAATCATAATACAAAGTTATAACAAAACTCTTATAAAATTATAGTATGATATATAATAAATGAAATATAATAAAATAATGTGTCAGAAACACAGGATTTCTGTAAAACAGATAAAAGCCACAGAAACAGTGATTTTATACCCACACCTTAAATCATGTTTACAAAATGCTTCAAGGAACAGTGAGATATATGTAAAAATAGTGAATTAAAATTTTAGAGATGATAGAATCTACTATAAACTAAAGCAGTCTGTCTTCCTGGGGGTCAAGATCAACTCAGGTTATTGCTGTTGAATCCATGGCAAAACTTATAGGCTTGCATCTAGACTATAAATTTAAAAGCATCTATCCAGCGTTTGCTCTTTGAAATATTTCCCAGCAATATCTGTACTATGATAAAGGAAATTCAGTACTACATAGGTAGAGAACAATTCAAAGGACTTGATCTTGATCATAAAACCTCATGAAACAATTTATTCCCCTTAACTGTAATACAGGATTATTTATGTAATTGTTATTAAATAAGATTAAATCAAATCCTGATAATTTTTAGACTAATGTGCAAAATAGAGTATATGCCCTGGCAGAAGTTATAGTATGTGATGGGACAGGGAAAACAGATGTGGATGTGTAGTGAATCATTCAATGAACAAATAAAATAATGAAAATGTAGTTCTATGATAGCACACATTAGGTAGCATTTGTTTCTACCTATTGAAATATCAGGGGGCTATGCCCAAAACAGCTATATAATGGGTCAACATGTTATATATGGGTTACCTAGGTTTTGAAGTGGATATAAATTTGGTAAGTAACAAAATGTATTTTGCATTTTCTTTCCAAGAAGAGAGAATTTTATGAGCAAATTCTTGGATACTTGTAACAAATGCCATGTGGATTTGTTTCCTGTGGCTGCTGCAACAAATTATCTCAAATTTAGTGGCTAAGAAATTTATTCTTTTACATTCTGGTAACCAAGAAGTCTGAAATCACTATGACTCCAGTGAAATTAAAGTGTTGACTGGACTGTGTTTTCTTATGAGGCTCTAGAGAAGGACTTATTCCTAGACTTTATTTTAGCCAACTTCTAGGTACTGCCACTATTCCCTGGCTTGTGGCTGTACCATTCCAATCTTTGCCTGGGGGAATCACACCACCTTTTCCTCTTCTGTATGTCTCAAACTTCCCTTTGCCTCTCCCTCATAAAGATACATGTGGTTTATGCAGGGCCTACCCAGATAATTCAGAATTAATTCTTCATCTCAAACCCCTTTTCTTAATCATATCTGCAAAACACCCTTTTACAAGTAACTTAAGAAAGCGTCCAGAGATTAGGATTTGATATCTTTGAGAACTATTATTTAGTCTACTATACTGCATTTACCAAACATTATGGTTAGACAGAACATCAGAATATTGTAGTTTTACATTGTGATCTAGAGAATATATTGGTAGCAATTATTAAAACGCTTCAATTGGTGACCAAGATATTGTGCCACTAAACATTCTTAAATGTATTACTGTAATCTTCTGGATTCATTACTTAGCACTTGTAACATTCTCCAACTATGCAATATTAAATTACTCAATATTTGGCTTTGTTCACTTTTAACTATGTTTATAAATTTGGGGATCTATAAAAACCAATCTCTGTGTTATTAATTTGCTCGAAGGACTCACAGAATCATTATGATTAATAACAATTAAGTAATACAGATTAAAATTAGTGTGGGGAAGAGATTCATGGGGAAGAATACTGGAATGTAGCACATGTACACCGCTCTGTTGTCTTCTCCCAACGAAGACACGTACATTAAATTCTTCCAGTGACAATGTGAGACAATATTCCTAGAATGTTGTCATTCAGGGAAATTCTCTTGAAACTTGAATCCAGAATTCTTACTGGGTTTTGTTAACCTAGACATGATTGAATATTTTCATGTCTCAACTTTAGTCCCCAGCTTCTCTAGAGGCACAGCAGCTACATGTGGCTCAAATACCTCATGAATCATGTGGTTAAGCTCTAAGTTTGGATAAAGGCTCCTAGGTAAACAAAACCACTCTTATCAGGCTTACAGACTCCCATCCCAGAAATTGAGCATAAATACCTGACCTATCTTGGAGTAAGGTTAATTCTTTATCAAACATTAAGTAATCCAAAACCTCAAGGCAAATATTTCCAAAATGACCAAGTGACAAGATATAAAATAACCACAAATTCATCTCTGTTCTAGATGAACAAAGGGAATCAGAGAGATATCTGACAGACAGTATAAAATAATCAAGTACACCCTTGACAGGTATCCAACTCAACTTAAGGGCAACAGGTGGAAAGAGTTTGGATAGCCCAACAACATTGAGTTTAACTACTACAAAAAAAGTTAGGTTGAGGAAAGGAAAAATATGAATAAAGGATTTTACTTCAAATGATTTAAAGAGGCCACCAAACCCGTATTAATGCATTAAAACTCAGATAACATTTTCACATGAGTTTTGTCATGGGAATTTTGACAGAATGAGATTTAGAAAGCCATAAATTCCCACAGACACAAAGATATGAAATACATATTCAATTACGACTATAAAAATGGGGAGTCCATCAGCCAAAAGGTCTTTTACCTCTTTTCAGTAATAATTTTAATTCTTGTGATGACATTGTTATTCTGAGAATATGTTATATGCAATTTTCTAAAACAATAATTATATGATATTCTAATTCTATGAGTAAGACTACACTTGTGAGATCCAGGATTCTCTCTGCGGGAAATAGGCATGCGCGCGCACACACACACACACACACACACACAGAGACATACAGCTAAATAACTGTCCTATAATAAATCCTGAATTGGAAACAGTGACAAATCAGAAGCAATGACCCCACCTAATATTCAGATTATGACCTTAATCTCTCCATCGCTACTAAGGGGGAATAGTTCTCGTTGGGAAAATGTCATTCCAGATTGAAGCAAGAACAATACCAAATATACCTAGAAGAGCTGGTAATGTGTGATAGCCTGGAGGTTGTCAAAGACTACCAGAGTTGTATAGAAAGTACATTGAAGCTAACTTAAATGACTCTGTTATGGTATGAGGTGTCCCCTGAAAGCTCATGGGAGACAATGCAAGAATATTCAGAGGTGAAATGTTAGACTGTGAGACATCTAACCTAATCAGCAAAAGAATTCACTGACGGATTAACTGGACAATCACTGTAGGCAGATAGGGTGTGTCTAGAGGAAGTAGGTCACTGAGGATGTGGCTTTGGGATTTATATTTTGTCCCTGGTGAGTAGAGCTCTCTCTCTCTCTTTCTCTCTCTGCTTCTTGGTTGCCATATCATGAGCAGTGTTCCTCTGCCTTGCCTTTCTTCCATGATCTGCTTTACCTCAAGCCCAGAGCTACGAGTTCCTCAATCATGAACTAAAACCATGAGCTCAAATAAACTCTTCTTTCTCTAAATTCTTGTCCACACATTTCTCTCCAAGCTTATTTATAAGTTGCCCCACAGGTACTATAACCTCAATCATCACCTCAGCCAACCCTAGTCTAGTGTTTTCAAAAATACTAGAGAGCAGAAAGAGAAGAATTAATAGATTTGTAAGAAATATGATTTTATTTGTTATGAGAATCCTTCCACCCTGACCTCCACTACCACCAAGCCAACTAAGAGAAATCTGTACTTCAGGATGAGGAGAGAGGCTCACTACACCTGGCAGGCAGGTCACCGATCTGAGATTTGCAGGTCCATACTGGAGTTGCTCTTGGTGCAGTCAAGAGGGCAGACAGGATATAACGATAGTGTTAATAGAGGAACTTGACAGATGTCTCCAAAAATTTATGGTCAAGCATGAAGGAAGAATGTGGAACCTGTTACTTGCCAGAGAAATTCTAAAAACGAGAGAGGAGTACTCTGCATAGGGTCAATAAAGAACTATTGTACAGTGAGTCCAGGAAAAAGAGTCCCTTAGCTCCCTTGGAAGGCATGGAAGAGGATCTTAGTTGTTCTTATGTTCATGTAAAGGAACACAGAGTTTGGAGAGATGAAGACAATTTGGAAGACCCTGAAAAGACCATTCTGAGAACATGCTCAGCAAATCAGGCCTCCCTCCCCATAGTCCAGACATCATACGCTACGGAGAAAAAATATGATAGGATAACTGGACTACCACCTGCAGGGCATGAAAAAGATCTAACTGGCAGCTTAAAATGATACATACTTTGATAGTTCCATCAAAACGAGTCTAACTATGAAATCAAACTACTGAGACACATACAGGCTTTTGAATATTCAAATATTCTTTTACTTCCAATTGACAAGACATAGAAAATATCTCAAACTCTTTAGAGCAAACATATACTAGGCACTGAGTTGGTTTGCTTCACAAGGTTATGGAGAATTTCAGAAGCAGAGAAGGGAGGAGAATGAAAATCTCCAGGGAGGATACCAATCATTAAACTGAGATTTTGTGTTTGCAGAGCCAAGACATAGCTATGGGGGAATACCACCGAGGAACATTAAAGAAACATCAGGCTGACTAATAATAAGAATTTCCATCCAAATTCATCTACCAAATCAAGTGAATCTGCAATAAATATAAACCCACATGCAGCAGTCTCTCTCCAGGGAAATCTAGCATTTTCCCACCAGACAGGATTGTTCTGCATAGCAGCCGTTTTATAGGGAGGATGACAGCTTGTCTGTCTTTGCCTGCTGGGATCAGATCAAAATGTCAGCCATGCTACCAGACAGGGCTCTTCTCTGGGCTAACTGAGGTGACAATTTGCCAACAGGAAACATTCTCTCAACCGTACCCTTGAAGGACATTAAGAATTTGTTAGGCCAATATAAATGAGAATAAGAAATCTTTCAATACTTGCTTAGAAAACTTTTTAAAATTCAATGTTTAAAAAAAACAGAATGTCAAACAGGTCTTTAGAGAAGATATCCTGAGCTAAATTACTGATTGCCTTAAGAATAATTTGTTTACTTATTTCCAGAGCTAGCAAATCAG
Source organism: Aplodontia rufa (assembly GCA_004027875.1). NCBI lineage: Eukaryota > Metazoa > Chordata > Mammalia > Rodentia > Aplodontiidae > Aplodontia > Aplodontia rufa. The sequence goes on along the minus strand of PVKS010002613.1, from coordinate 56,768 downwards.
AAATGGAGCTGTTACAAACCTCCTGAAGACTTGCAGCTATAAACTGTTTTATACCTTCAGCCAGGGGTCTCATTTAGCTTAATATAATAATAATAATAATTATTATTTCAATGTTTGGAAATTAGTTGATTTTGAAATCAAGGTGAATGTCTCAATGGATTTTTTTTATATTATTCATATCCTTGGAATAGTTTCTCCTCTGTGATTATCTTTAGCATGATATATTTTAACTTGTTTTCTAAATAAACATATAATGAAATATTAATATTGTCATCCGTTGAGTGTTGGTACACAAATGGGTTTAGTTGTTTGATGTCAGTGAATAAAATTATAAAAAAATATTTCTGGAAAACTCTTTCATCCAACATATATCATGAACTCAAGCACTATTTTTAATTAAGATGAATTTTAAATTGCATTGATGTATTTCCTACAACACTGGCACAATAGCATTAGATTATGATTCTACAAAATTCTTATTTAATTTGCCATAAAGAAGTATACAAACCAGTGTGGATTCAAACAAGCATTATTATTCATTTTGTTGGTTATTTTCAATTTGTGTTTGGTTTTGACAATACCATATTTTTATTGAGGATGTGACCAAAAGCCTGGATCTCAAGCTGAGCCACCAGCACCAAAGATTACATGTAAGGGAATCTTGGAGTAATTGTGAGTTCATATCAGTGTGCTATAATGCAAAGATGTTACCTAAGAAAGCAATAGTACTCAATGTATATATAGAATACTGTTTTATAAATATACATATATATGTGTGTATATATGTGTATATATATGTATATGTGTGTATATATGTATCTATGTGTATGTATATGTATATGTGTGTGTGTATATATATATATATACTATTTTCAATAAAATAAGAAGCAAAACCACATTTCCCCAAAATAGGAGAAAAAAGTTAAAGGGATTATCTGATGAGTATTAATGAGGCCATAATATTTTCTATGTACTAATACTATCATCATTCATACATATCCTCCTTATCTGCCACTTAACAGTGTGACTTCTGAGCACTAAGAAATGGCAAAAAGAAAAAAAAAATGTAGGGAACAGCAGAACAACAACAAAAAACAAATAGGAAATTTTAACTGCCTAAAGTTTGTCCTTACACAATTTTTGAAATATAATTGTAAATAAGTGTTTTTGCTCTTAGTATTACATTTTTACAAAACTTTTAGAAAAAACTTAGTGCATAAATTGAATTATATGTTTTGTCTTACATTTTTAAACTGAAGTGAATATTGTTCACATTGAAAAAAGTAAAAATACTAATATGCAATACATAAATTATATAGCATCTCAATGCCATCACTTTGCTTATGAAGATTTATGCTTGAATTCTTAGAAAGGAGTCCTTTCTCCCAATCCTGGTTTCCTGGATGAATGATTTACCTTGTGCACTTTTCTGTCCTCTTTCTAGGACTTCCCTTACTTTATCTCTGGGGAGCAAAGTTATTGGTAAATATGGCAAAAGGAAGTTGGCTATTTGGTTTACATCCTCCTACCTCCAAGTTCTACTGTTTTCTTGGAGGGTTGCTTAATCCTGAGATTCAGTTCACAGGCCGCAGGACTCTGACAATAGGCCACATCCTCCCACCTGGTTGTATTCAATACTGAAAATGATACTAGAACTGCTTGTTTTATTTTTCAACTTGTTCAGAGTATAGGAAGTGTACAGGGATACAATTTACTCAGCTTCCTAAGAGATGCAAAATTGTATGTACTTTTTATAATAATCAGGATAACTTCAGAAATAATATTAAAACTTATAAACTGGTACTTGTAGGTAAAGAAGCTTTAAAAAAAGCCCTTTTCCATAACCCTAGTTAAATCATAGAACCTCTCTTGGTTTCCGTGTTGCAATACATGGTATGTCAGTCAGCTTTCCATCACTGTGACAAAACACCTGATATAAACAGTATGAAAGGAGGAATGATTTATATTGGATTACAGTTTGAGAGGCTTCTGTTCACAGTCACTTGGCTCCAGTGTTTATAGGCCTATGGCAGGGCAGAAAGAACATCATGGCAGTGAACGAATGCTGGATCAAAGCTACTTATCTCATGATCCCAAGGATAAAAAGAGAAAGAGAGAGGAGGGGGAGAAGGAGAGAGAGAAATGGGGGGAAGGGAAGGGACTGAGAACAAAATATAGCTTTCCAGGTTCTACTTCCCCCCAAGAATCCACTTCCTCCAATGAGGTCCCACTATGTAAGTTTTGACCACTTCCCTATAGCTCATTAAAATATGAATCCATCAATGAATTAACCCAATAATGAGGATAAAGGACTGTGATTCAATCACCTTCCAAAGGCCCCACCTCTGACTATTGCTGCCTCCTTGAAAACTAATCCTTCAACACAGAGCTTATGGGGGCTATTTCACATCTAAATCATACATAAACAAAAGAGCTAAACAAATATCTAATCTCTGTCTTTTCACAACAGTCCATTGGGTGGTATTTTCATCCCCATTTGCAAAGGAAGAAATGAGAATAAACAGGGAATATTCCAAGGCTACAGAGCTAACATATGTAGAACGATCAATACTTTAACACACATCCCGTTCTGTATCTTTTCTCTTCATTAAATATTCAAGCTATTTCTCAGAGGAAAAAAAAAACCCGGGGTCATCTAGTAAACAAAGAAAAATAACTATCATGATATTGTGAAATTGTTATTTTCTTGTCCTTCTGAAGAGAATTTAGGACTGCTAAGAAATAATAGCTCTGATTTAGAGCTCATATTCTAAACCACGGCACTATTAACATTTTTGCACAAGTAATTCTTTGTTGTGGGGAGATGTCCTGTCCTGTGTGTTATGGGATGCTTAACAGAATCCCTGCCTCTACCAAGGTGCCAGTGGCTAGAGGCAAGTAGCACTCCAAGTTGTGACAAATAAAAGCTAGGTCTGGAGATGTGATCAATGTCTTCTGGAAGGAAAAAACGTCGTTGCTAAGAGCCACTGATTTAGATGGGTGGTGTTTTCAGTAGTGGAACTCTGAAAATAATATTTTGTAGAACCTGAATTTTAAAAAATTAGATTAAGTGAGAGGGGCAACCTACCAGTTAGAGCTCTACCCACTTGATTTTGTCCTATCCTTCTCTCACCAAATTCCTAAGATAATTTGATCAATCATAGTGATTCCAGTTTGGTAGAAGTGGGGTTAGTATCCCTGGACTTGAAGAATGAAACCAAGGGATCCCTAGGCAAACAGAACAAACAGATTTATTTAACAAAAATAAGAGAAAGCAGAGCATAAGGAGCAGAGCAGACATCCCTGAGAGTGGAAGAAGGGAACAAAGTCAAACAGGGATTCAAGTTCCCCTTTTAATAGTTTCATGACCATTGTTTTGCCTCCCCCAGGCCTACAAAATGGGTCAAAGTTCTGGTTTAATCCTTGCAAGGTCTTGTGCCCACAAGCTTGGCAGGAGGAATGTAGAGCCCTTGTTTATTAGCAGAGGGGAGAGTCTCTGTCTGGACCATCCTTGCTGGTACAGGTATAACAAATTGATATGCATATTTGGTCCTCTTAAAAGAAAAGGACCACTTCCTCTTCTGTTTTATTAGTTCAGCATATTCTTACATGTTGAATGGATTGGTTGCCACATATTCATTTATGCAAAAGTGATGATAATATTACTTAAGTCCAAATCAGTATCTCCACACCTTCTCCCACTTCCCTCTCTTTTCTCCAGTGTAATCCCCCCATTATATGTTAATGTTTATATCCATGTTTGTTTTTGAATTTTCAAGATTTAAATGCCTGCATGAGTATTTATTTGGCTACTCAGGGGAGTCAATTGTATTGGGTCACTTCCTCCTTATTAACCTCAAATTCCAAATATACTGACTGCCTGATGTTTTCCCCATCTTACTAGGATTCCAACATGACTGTTTAGCAATTGGCTATTCAAATACAACTTCCATCCCTCCCCTGAGATATCGCTAAACATGGTTCTACAATACATTCCACCTACACTTCATTTCATTAAATATGGATTTTCCTGTTGTACTTTTGGCAAGGTAGATATGCATAGTTGTTATCAGGTGGTTTTAGTTTTTGATTTTTTTTGCATGTGGTTTTTGTTTTTTTGCTTGTTTTTGTTTTTAAAACCTCATTCAAGCTAGCAAAAAGATACCAACTGTTCAGGAAAATGATTGTTAGATCCACTTGGGTGAATGGAGCATCTCATTTGCCACAGATTTATCTCCAACAGTGATGTTCCCAGCTTGCAACGGATCTGGCTCAGATTTCATTAAGGGCAAGATGGATCCCTGAATTAGCTAATACCAAACTTAGTCTGTGGTTATAAGCATTCTGGATGTATACCTACCGTTTCTTTTTCTTATTGCTCTGTAGTGGCTATTTCTTTCATTACAATTAAAGTATTCCGTCACTACGTGTTTTACAGGATGAGGGGAGGAAAGTCATAGGGTAGGTGAGTGCCTATAGAGAAGATGGCTTATACTTCATCAGTTTTCAGGAACATTGGCATAAATTAAATTTCATGCTGACTGGCTAAAGCTGGAAAGGTCAATAGTGTTTGTTATTTGGTTAAATTTGTCCAAAGCTTATTCACATTACTAGACCCATATTTAATATTCTATAAAATAGATTTTAAAGTACCTTGTATAGATCAGAAAGTGAGTACTATGTGTGTACAGATAAGACAGTATGCACTGCTCAGAATAAAATATAGTTTACATGGTATAATTTGCAGATAAATGAAAGTCTACATTGACCACCCCCCATACACACTACTTCCAATAGCTTTAAAGTACCAGCGTACTTGAAACCCCACTGTTAATCAAAAAAACTCCTTTTCTGGAAGGGATAATACCTCTAGTTACTAATTCAAAGCAAACGAATAGATGAGTATTTTGCTTTTGTCCTAGATTTTCTGTTGCTGCTTTTTACATTTTTAAAATATTTAGTAGACTGCAAAAAAAGTTTAAAACCAAGTAAATAAATTAATAATATTTTTATTATGTATTTATTTATTTTGGCACCAGGGATTGAACCCAGAGGTACTTAACCACTGAGGCATATCTCCTACCCTTTTTATTTTTTGTTTTGAGATAGATCTCACCAAGTTGCTTAGGTCTTCACTAAGTTGCTGAAGATGGCTTTGAACTTGCAATGCCCCTGCCTTAGCCTCTCAAGTTGCAAAGATAACATCCTTACAGAGGTCCCAAACACGACTTAAGTAAAATTTGAAGCACTAGCATTTTTTTCTTCTAAATTTAGCAAAATTTAAAGGGAAGGTTTCTACTTATTTTTTCCTTGAAAAATAAAGCCAATTCTTAAAACAAACATGCCAAATTTTGAGTCTATTTAAGAAAATTCAAGTATTATACTATCTTTTTTTGTTTTTTATTTTTTATTTTTTATTTTTAACAACCTGGAATAGAAAAGCTAAGTAAGTTAATGAAAGACACAAAAGGATGATATTGACCTGCATTAATGACTAAAGAACAAAATATAAAATAGCCTTTAATAAATTTGATATGATTATTTTTCTGTAGCTCCTCTTCCCCCCACAGGTTTCTTGGTAAGTCATTATTGTTTCCATTTGTTTAAATTTCAGATTTCAAGTTGTCATTGAAAAATCTCTTATACATAACTCAGTAGAATTAACTATTGCTTTTATTTACAGTCATAAAACTGCCTCCTGCTGAGACCAATTCAGACACAGAACCAAAATCTTCTTTATTAACCTCTTCTTCATATTTCAAGTTAATGAATAGACTATAATAATAAATCTCACACAACTATAAAATAAACAAATCAAATATTTTATTTAACTAATTCATTAAGGAATAAACCAGTAAAATGCCATAATCAGTTGAAAGAAGAATTCAGAGTCGTGCACATTGGCAGATAAATGATGCCTAAAATGAACTTACAATAGATTGAAAACTGATATATTACACAGTCATTGAAGTAGGGTTGTCAATTGTGATTCTACCAAACAAAATTTATCTGTGTATCTGTAGATGAGAATTATTTGCATTCATGTCAGTTGAAGTTGTAATAGTTCAAAGATAATGAAAGACACAGAAACCCATAGAATCAGATAACAAAGAAGAGTGTTCCTAGACAACATCAAATTTTCCATTGAAGGAAACTAGTAATAATTTTGGACCATACCAAATTCTACAAGAATATTTTCCTGAAATTTTTTCCTTGACTAGCATGATAATAACCAAAATGAATATCCTCCTATATTTTTTTTAATGAAAGCAATTGAGTTAAGAAGTTAAATGTGTTGCTGGAAACTGATAAGAAAAAGGCTTGGAAAAGGTGAAAATCAGGGCTAATAATTCATCTAGAGACATGAAATAATTCATAGTTTTGTCAATGACTCTTCCCCTGTCTTAACTTAGCCACAAAACAGACGCGTACATTTTTTAAAATGCTGGTTGATAAATTTTGACTTCAGTGTTTAGCCAAGTTTGAGACAACTGGTCTACAATGTGGTAATCAAGTTCTCTTTATCACATAACTTGAACCTGGAAGCAATCATGTGTTCCAGTTCTGATCAATGAGATCTAAAGTCAATTCTCCAAGCAGAATGATTCTGGCAAAGCTGTTGTCTCCTCCTAAAGGAGGAGATGTGGTTAGAATTGTTCCTTATCTTCTTCACTTGCCTTAAATGCAGATGCAATGGCTGAAACTTTTATAACCATCCTACCATTGTGCCCAGACAAAAAGAACCTAAAGGACAAAAATTAGCAATTGCAGCATGACAAGCAGAAAAATAGAATCAAGACAACTCTGACTGCCTAGCATTTCATTACATGATGGATTTTCATCAGATTAGGCAATCTCTTATATCTGGTTTGATTCTAAAATTTTGTTATCAGTATTGCTATGAAAATAAATCTTGACTTAGATCTTTATTTACACCTGTGAATATTTTCTTAGAACTATTATAAATGTAATTACTGGAAAAAATGATAGGCATGATTTTAAATATAATGATACCAATGATCAAATTTAGTTCCCAAAAGTGAGGACTATTTGTATGAGAATTTCATATTCCTTTCATCCTTAACCACAGTGAATAATGTAATTTTGTCATGTTATAATTGAATTGTAATTCTGCTACTCTCTTCAAAAGAACTTGCATAGCAAATTCCATTGTCTTTATTAAGATTCATAAAAATGAGTTAACACGAATATAATTTACATTTTAAAAATATTAATGAGATCCAAAAATGAAGTGTGTCTGTCTTTTTTTCCTTTTTTCTATTTCATGGATTCTAGATGTATTATCTTTTGTTTATCCTTTTGTCCTATTTTATGCATTACCCTCAATTCCATTTTGATCTGAGCATAGTTTTCCCATATGTCTTTCAGCTTTCTAGTATTGACTTAATTTTGCCTCTTACTATCAATATAAGTACATGTCTAATTCTCTTCTCAGCTTCTAAGAGAGATGATTGATGATATTAATTAAAAATATTGCACAATTATAGTTTAGCTATAGATTTCTAGCCACCGTGTTTCTTTGTAACTTTTTGAGATATCTCTAGAAGGTTTCATCTTCCTCTTTTTTATTATTGATCTATGGATCTATAAATCTACTTTAAAACTTTTGATTAATAATTTTATGAATGAAAGTTGGAAATGTTCAAATATCTCTACTACCTGATAGCATCAGTTTCATTTCCATGATCTATCTTCTTTTTCTCCTCTGTGTAATGAAACTCTCACACTTGAAAATGTTTTTTGATCATTGTTTGACCTCTATATCAGTGTGTGCAGTCCTAAGGATGAGTCCATACTCCCAACTTTATAGAAAAATGATGACACCTGAGCTTTGTTTCTAGAACTGTGAGGGTACAACCCAGCACCAGAGATAGAACTGGAAGTGCTTGTTGACTTAGTTTGCTCTTCAAATCACTCTACATTTCAGTAGACTTGCCTGTTACAGGGCTCAACCCCCAGTGCTCATTCCAGCTGCTAAGTAGTTGATTTATAACTTAGGTATCATTTTTAACATCATTGATAGAAGTAGTATCTCAAAGTAAACCTTTAAAAATATTTAGCATGGTTAACATGGGAATGGAAATTGTCTCTTGTGCCTTGTTATTGATTTATCAGGACTCCCTTAAGAGTATCATTGTAGGTAAATACTACTTTTTAGTATAGTATTTGGACGTTTGTGTTAATCTCTGTAATAAAGGTTTTAAAATTATTCATTCATTCATTCAATTCTGTGGAAAGAACTCAGGACCTTTCATTGGCAAGTGCTCTAGAACTGAGCAACATCCCATTTACTTTTAAATTAAAAGTAAAAAAATGCTGTTGTTTTTCTGAATGGATTTGAAAACAAAGCAAATACAATTGGCAATGCTAGTTATCAGAACTTGTGCAATCCCATCTTTGAACTTCCTCTTTATAATTGCAGACAATTGAACCTGCAGCTATCACAGGGCACAAAAGGGTAAGACTTCTGAGGATAGGTAAAAATAATTGAGTTTTTAGTTTTTGCCCCAGTCTGTCGTGAATCACCACAGTAAAGTTAATGGTGATAATTGCCCTTAACTCCTGAACATTGAGGCATCTACTAGAGACTTCATACAAGACTGTTTATCAGAGATTGACTTGATCTGAACATAATACATATTGAGTTCTGTATGATCTAGGTAACAAATAGCAGTCTAAAACAGAAATCTATGCTTACAGCCAATTGATAGGAAGCTGGTATTAATAGAGATTCATAGATATTTATGGGCTGATTGCAGAGCTAGAATCCTACCCTCCCACAGAAATTGGGAGGTATTAAGAAAGTCGTCCTGAGGGCTGGAGCGGTGGCTCAGCAGTTTCAGCACTTGCCTGGCAAGCACGAAGACCCAGGTTCAAACCCCAGCACCACATACACAACTGAGTGTTGGAGCAACTAAGGCCATGTGAAAAACTAAATAAAGTTGTTTCTCTCTTTCTCTCTCTCACTGTCCCTCTCTTTAAAAAAAAAAAAAAAAGTCATCCTGGTTCGAGATGATTTACAATTCAAAGAGACAAAAAAAGAAAAAAAAGAAAGGATTTACAATTTCTTACAAGCTTTTTGAAGTATGTATTCTAAGAAAAAAGGGGAGCCTATGATTAGGAAGAAGCCTGTTTAAATCTACTCAAGTGAAGGGGAAAGTTGAGGCTGCTTGGTCACCTCCGTGATTGCTTCAGTTCATTCTGGTCTTATTCCTGACCAAGGCAGTGATGGCAACAGCAACAGAAAGTGAGGGAAGATACGTAAATGTTCAGGAAAAAAATAGGAATGAAGTCATTAGAGATACCGCCAAAGTCCCCAAGTTCAGGACCTCAAATTTCATGAATTGAAGGAGAGAAGGATGAAGACTCAGATAACAAAAGGAAGAAACAATCTCATAGAAGTGGATATCTCTCTTTACTAATGATGATCTAGTTCAGAGCAAGGGGTTCAATCCTGTGTTTTCTGGCTTACTATATTAGGAAAATAATTTCTACTTGGCCAAGATAGGTTTTTCCCTCAGCATTCAGTGTCTAATATGTCCACTCATCATTTCTAAATGGAGGTATCACAGACATTAATGATTTAGTTTCATTATGGGCAAAATAGAAACAATTGCAATCCCTTGCTAATGATTATTTTACCTTCAAACCCCTCAAATACATTAGTGCCACATTTATAGCAAAGATCACCTCAACTAGTAAAAGTAATAAACATTTATTGAAGATCTATCATGAACAAGTTATTGAGCAAAGCTCTTTTGTTAGGAGCACAAAGATGAAAAAGATGTATTAACAATCCTCAGATAATCTACAATGAAGCAAGAAAGTTTACACATGTTAGTTTAGCAATGTGGTATACAGCATATACGATAAATGTATGCTCTCTGTAATTAGGGGAGGGAGAACAGAGGGCCCTCTTTGTGTGACTGGACAAGAAGTCATGGAATAGATGATATTTTTAGGGAATTTTTGAGTATTGATTTTATTTGCTTTATGTAACAATTGTAGGTCATATAATTTTTTCTTATTTTTTATTGGTGCATTATAGTTGTACATAATTATGGGATTTGTTGTCACATATTTATAAATGCACAAATACAGCAATACAATTTGGTCAATACCTCCCCCTCCACAACCCCTTTCCTCTCTCCTCCCTTTCCCCAAATCCCCTGCCTTGGAATAGATCATATTTAAGCCAGACTTCAAGGAAATAATTCAAGAAGAATATGGGCAAAGGTCAATAATCACAGAGCTCATGAAATATTTAAGCAACATTAATGAAAAATTGCTTCAACTATAACACAGAATGTTCTTAGTGAGTTTGGGCTGCTATGACAGAATGCCATAGACTGGGTGCTTAAACAGCAGACATTCATTTCTCAATTCTGGAGCCTGGGAAGTTGAAGATCAAGGTGTGGTGCTGACAGATCAAGAGCCCTCTTCCTGTTTGTAGAAAGATTTCTGCTTGTCCTCTTCTTGGGTCCTCTGTGTAGAAGGCAGAGAGGAAACATGCACCCTCCTGTCTTTTCTTACACGGGCACTAATTCCATTGTGAGGGCTGGACATAACTGCCTCCCAAAGGTTCCACCTCTAAATATCATCACATTGAATTTAAGCTTTATTAATTGACTTTTGAGGAACACAAATATTCAGTTCACAGCAAAAACACATAAAAGTGATGTAGGAGATAAAACTAGAAAAAGATGTGGATCAAAAATGTTAAAAGTCTGTTTTTTCAAGCAAGATGGCTGATTTGTTTCTCAAGCAACAGGGAGTCACTGAAGGTTTTATAGCACTGGTACTGAGTCAAACAACATATGTTGAGTATCAGTCTAAACTATGAAAAGTGGATTATCTGAGGCATAATGACTTACAGTAGACGGGTAGCAGTGAAAATCTTAAAAAGAATGAATTTAAGTTATTTGAACATTGGAATCTGCAAGACAGTAATCAGGTAAATGAGCAAATTTTATGATACAGATGGTAAATTATAATTTGTCACAATTATTAACATTAAAGCTTTCCATTAAATAAAACTATTATTAAAAGTGGAAATAATTAGAACTTAGTATAACAATATTTCTATAACCTTGAGTTAGATCATTGTATGATGTGCTTTGGAATCAAAGCAAAGACTATCACATTTTATTCATATTTTTGAAAGCATTAAAAGCTAAAATGTTATTTCCAAGAATATTAATTTTTGAATCATGAAGCAAAAATCCATATTTCAAATTTGATACTTCATATTTTATAGATTACTGCAACTTTATTTTTAACCTGAAACAGTCCATTTTAATACTGTCAACCTCCACATTTTTATATTTTGAGATTGTTTTATATCAATTGCAAAAAAGAAAAAGTTTGAAAACATGAATTTTAAGAAGAAAAATTAAATATTGAAGAAGTGTGACTTGCACTCTGCTTAGACCACCATACACAAATATAATTATGGCTACAAAATTTTTGTCTCTCTCTACATCTAAATATCTCCAAAATTGAAGGTAAGAGAAGGTTTCAAGGGAATAAATGAAATGAGAAGATAATAGGTACCAAAATATGTATCTATTTATAGTATACAGAAACAGTGATCTCCTGAGGAGTGCTTTTAGGATCTATTTGAACAGGAATCATGAATGACCTTAATGAATTGAGTTAGTATGCTGCTTGAGCTTTTATTATTTAAAAATTAATAATTTCATTCAAAAATTCTTAAATCATCACCAAATTCATTTTTAGTTATCTAAACTTTTTTTAATATTCTTCTGTTTAATTAGGATATATACGTGTGTGTGTGTGTATGTGTGTGTATACGTATATACACTTCTACATACCATACCATCTACCTGCTTACAGGAATCTGAAGTAGCTATACAAATTACCTTATCAAATGAAATAATAATCAACTAAATCCCAAAAATAAACAAAGACTGGTAATGAGATAAATTGCAAAATTGGTAACACTTCCTTTTTTCCTCCCTTTTTGCTGTGACTCTGATGCTCTTCCCAATAAGACACAGAGTCTTTTTCCCACCTCTTGAGTCTGGCTTGTTGATTCTTGCTTTGGCTGTAGGGACGCTGCAGAGATGAGAGCATGCCAGTTTTGAGCCTAGGTACTCAGACCATGCACGCGTTCCCCCTGACAGAGCTATGTGAACATTCTCTGGTTGGTTGCTGGAGAAGGGACCAGGTGGAACGAAGTCCAGTGTGGACCAGCCATTGCCCATCCAAACTGGCAGCTGGCTGCTAAAATTCAAGTGAAACCAGTTCAATACCAAGAAATCCACACTTGAATCCAAACTATTAGTCTACACAGCCATGAGCTATTTAAATGGTTGTTTAGGACCACTAGGTGTGGGGACACCTTATTTACAAAGCAATAGCTCACTGATAGAAATGGATTTTATAAAAGTAGCTATGGAATAGATTTCTTTAAAGAAGCTATTTTTAAATTCAAAAATCTGTAAATTCAGGAGCAAATAGAGGAACATTATAAAAATATCTTTTAAATTTTTAAGACAAAAACAAAACTAGAGCCATTTTGCTAAATAACCTCAAAGTTGTTTTTTGGAAACTATTTTTCTTATTTACATAGTGAAATTTACATTTAAAACACTTTTCACCTCCCAGTAATGATCATTATTGTTCTTGTTTTAGTAACTTACAAAGAATGTATAGTTATGCACCACTTAACAGTAAGAACATGTTCTCAGAAATGTATCACTAGGCAATTTTGCCATTGTGTGAATATTATAGAGTGCACTTACACAAAACTAGATGGTATAGATCAATCACTTAGCATGGTCTCTTGATGCAGTAATAAGTAGGAATATAGAGCAACACTACAGCACAGTGATTAAAAGTATAGAATAGTAAATACATGAACCATTAAATGTCATTTATTATCATTGAGTGCTATGTACTGTACATGATTACAGTGCATAGCACTGTACTGAGAGGGACAGTAAGAGAGAGAAAGAGCAAATCCATTTTATTTAGTTTTTAATTTTTTTTTTATTGCTCTGACACTTACTTGTGTATGTGGTGCTGAATTTTGAACCCATGTCCTTGCGCATGCTAGGCAAGTGCAGTAACCACTGAGCCACTGCTCTAGTCCCTGTGCTATACTTTTATAGAACTAGCAGCACACGTTTTCTTACATCAACATCACCCCAAACACCTGAGTGAAGCGTTGCTCTGCATGTTATCACAGGTACAAAGACACTAGGCAACAAGAATTTTTAGCCTCATTATGATCTATGGGACTTGGACCACCGTTGATCATATGTGCAGACTGTCATTGACCAAAATAGCATGTGATTACATCAAAATGGAAAACTATTTTTTAATATTTAAATATAGATAAACTTTTGTTTAGAGTAAATGACAAAATATTCTCTTCAGTTTAGATCATTCAATTTAACAACATGGCTGATAAAGGCAGTGATATTGGGATAAAATGCAAGTTCTAATCCTAATCCTAACTGAGATAAAGTATGAGTTAACAATTGATTCATTTTCCCTCTGTTGTTCCTTCCATGAAGGAAAGAGAGAACAAAGTCATAGAGGGAGACTATTAATATAAGGTGAGAGAGAAAATCTGCAAAAATTTCAAAAAGCATAGGTGGGTACTATAGTGTCCACCTGTAATCCCAGCTACTCAAGAGGCAGACAGGAACATCATGCAGTTTAAGCCCAGCCTCTGTAACTCAACAGGGACTTTGTCCCTAAGCAAAAAATAAAAAGTGATCAGTGGTACAGTGTCCAGGGGTTCAATCCCCAGTACCAGAAAAAAATTTAAAAGGCCTGAAGTACCATATAAATATAAGAATATCTTTATTAAATTAAGAGAATAGACTCTTCTGGATGTATAAACTGAGTGATAGGAAAGGAGTCCCTAGTTATAGACTAACCATTTTATTTTATGAGATGCAAAAGGCACTTTCTGGTCTGCCTCTGAGAAGCTGAGAAATCAATTGATGGGTCCTCTAAGCACTTCACAATCAATCTCATATTTCATTAATCAACTATGGGCATTTAAAAATGCCACCTGTCTTTTTCTAGGTATTGCTTAAAATGAAAAATACTGCCCTAAATGACTATTCGCTGATTAATCTGAATATTAACTACACTTTTTTCTTACATTGTTATCAATTCTTCAGAAAAATATAAAGTCAAGAGATGCTTATAAAAATATTATATTCAATAAATACAAACAAGGGAGAATGCAGGGAAATGTAGTAAGGCACAGAGAGAGAAAAAATGGGGAGGGGAGATACATGTCCTAGAGCAGTAACAACTTCAAAAGCATTTTGTCTGCTAAATCATGGTCTTTATTTATTTATTTATTTTCAGAGAAGGGCAGATAACCCTTTGTTATAGATTTCATAATGAATTAATTTTGTTTATTCTTTACTGGGTCTGCTAGCCTTCAAATAAAGTGTTATGTCTACATGGGCTATACACTACACTGAATTTCTATCCCAAACCAGCTTTAAGAGTATGTGTTGTGAGTCCTGGTGGAACCCTGGTGGGGACTGTAGTGGAGTAAGCATTCACACAAACAGCTAAAGAGTTTGTAAATCCAGGGTGTATGCTCTCATTCATTCATTCATTCTCTCTCTCTTTCTCTTCCCTCCCTTCCCCTCCCTCTCTCTTATCCTTTCAGCTCAGTAATGCTGAAAATTCTTACATCTCTTTAAGATAAATCTTATAGGATACAAAAGAATGTATTCTTGACACAAAAATAGTACTTCAAATTAAAATACCCTGGAAACGTTCACAGAAATCTTTTCTTATTTTTTTAAGACAGAGAAAGAGTGGGGGGGGGGGAGAGAAAATCAATTTTATCTATATTTTTATTTTTTTTCCCAATAGTTAGTTGTGTATGTGGTGCTGGGATTTGAACCTGGGTCCTTGTGCATGTCAGGCAAGTGCTCTACTAATGAGCCACTGCTCCAGCCCCCACAGAAATTTATTCTAATAATTGCTTACGTAACCTCTAATAAATCCTTTCTGAATAGGGGCTACCAGATGGGAGGCAGACTCAGGAGATCATTATTAACCTCACAGGGAAATGAGAGGAGGATAATGACTGTAAGAGAATGTCATTGATTTTGATTCTGAAATGGACTTAGTAGATTCCATTGTTTGGGGAAGTAATCACTCTACCTAGGAGATAATGTGGTTGGATCAAATATAATAATTTCCAATACAGTAGCAAAAACTCACAGGAAATGTTCTTGTAATGGAGGATCAGTCAACTCATGTTGGTTGAGAGCACACAGTGGAGCTTATATAGTCCAGTCATGGCATAGGCCCAACCTTCAAATCCAATGAATTAGAAGTCTGCTTTCAGTTACATAGAGTACTTCCAATTTATTTTGTGAAGAAATCAGAGATAAGGAAAAGAAATGTCAAATCATAATTTGGTCCAAAAGGTTAAATCACCAGCAATGGATTAAAAGGCAATGGAAGAGAAGGTCCTCTAAGGACATTTGGTGTGAAATGACCTGGAACAGATCTTCTTACTCAAAATAACCAATTACTGTCTACACTGCACTCTCTTCCAGCAGATAGTATCAGCAATCGCAGTTACTGCAGGATTCAATCATTTCAACAGGCACCGGGATGTGCATTGGGTCTTGATCATGGTTGGCATGTCAGTGGAGTATTCTTCTCACATCTGACTGAAGAATAATTCCAAATCCAAGACGTGGCCACCCATAGAAATCAGTCAAAACCACACAAAAAATTCCCCATTTTTGCTAAAACTTTGATAACTGGATAATATCTATCCTTTCTTGTGGCAACTCTAACAGCAGCCAATTAGAAGAAAACTCTAGCCTCCCTATTGTATCTGAGCAGTAATCTGCAGGGTAATTACATGAGCCCTATGGTGAAAGTTTAGCTAACAAGCTTCGCAGGGTGAAAAATTTATTATTTTGCTTGTGGCAAGGTCTCTAAATGAAATCGAAAAATGAATTCCATATAGTCTGTGGTTGAATTAATATAACCATTTGAAACTATAATTCTGCCTGTGAAAGGAAAAGGCCATTTTCATTCACATCTTGTGATGTCTGGCCAATTTTTCATTTAACTCCACACTGCAACTTTATGTAAAGCAAAGACTTTAGAGTAATATATAGACTGCCAGTGCAGAAAAGGAAATTATTAAAGTAAACCCCAAGAAATAATCACCTCTGCTTATATAATAAAACTCTGCATACCACTTCGGGTGTACACTGACATACTTTGAACCACATCAAAAAGTTCACCTGACAGAAAACAGCAATAGTTCTCATTAAATTAGTTTAAAAATTTGGGGAGAGAGAAAATATGTTTTCTTCACCTGAAGCTTTTATAATTCACATAGAAAAATTGCCTTGCCCTGAAATTTGCATTCCCAAATCGGTAGGGTCTTGAACTTCAAATGCCTCATCTGAAAAATGGGAACAACAATCCCAAAATCATTGTAGGAAGTCCATGGCATAAATTTCAAAACATCTTAAACATGCAGTAACAGTGTTGATGAAAATGGTGTTTTCACCACAGTAAACTCAATATTCTTCTAATTAAAAAAGAACAAGTAGTCATATTTTCCGTTTTATAATTAAGACATGTTAGAGATCACAAGATAACTATAATTAACAATGAAAAATGTACAGATTGTATGTTTATATATTATACAAAAAAGGATTCTTTTAAATAATTTACATGACACAATTATATTCTGAAAAAGAAACCTTACCATGTTCAGGTCTTAATTAGTACAAGAATGGATACCTTAGACAATGCAGCAACCATTAAATTTGTCATAGGCATGTGAAATGACCCACTGTTGGAAAAGTCCTCAGATGAAATTTCTCTGTATTAGTTACCAACAGATTCATCAATATACTTCTGAAGAGTTTGATAAGTCATGAAGAAAGTCTCTCACAGTCGTGACATAGGAGCTGGGGAAAACTATTAAGTGATGTCTGAAGCAGAAATCACAGGCAGTAGTAAAACTAAAGAAAGAAAGTTGAACTCATAGGTGAGATAGCAGAGACTCAGAAAGGAGTGGAGGGTCCAGTAGTTGAGAGTAAGAGAGTGAAGAATGAGGATGGTGTGACTAACAGTAGAAAAATGGGAAGTAGTGGAAGCAAAGAAAGTTATCATTAATGTAGAACAGTATGGAGTCAACAATTCCTGATGCAAATGGGACAAGATAACGTAATTTAAAAAATTAGAGTATATTTTGAACTGTGTCTGATCGAGGCTGATCATATGGCTTTTGAGCCAACTTCATTGCTATTTTCCCTTCTCTTACATAGTAGGCTATAATAACCATAAATTACAACCTACATCTCTGTTGTCTGCAAGCTGACAATGCCTAATGTGGCACAAGGAACCTTAACAGTGAGATCCACATTTCTTACCTCTGAAGACCTTTCAACCTAAGTGGCCCAGAAATCAGTTTGCACTTTTCCAAGGCTCATATTTACCTTCTTTTCAGTTAAATTTAAAAACATAATGATTGCAACTTCAAATATCTAATCCAATGATCTTTAACCTCAAAATATCTAAAAAATTCTGAGTTGATCCTTCAGATTATGGCCCTTGCCCTTATTTTCCTTACGGTTCTATAATTTGAAATCCTATCACAATACTTCAAAAACTGAGAGAAACAAATCTAAACAATTAATACTTTAAGTCTAATTTCCTATACCATAAAATTGACAATTCTTCAGAAGCAGTCTTTTCAGAGGATAAAATGTGAAGCAAGGGTGAATACATTTTATTTTATTTAAATACTCACACGCGTGCTCAGACCAAAGATGCATACACATACACACTATTTTACTTAATTTACAACCATAAAAGAGGTAAATTTGGTTGCCTTTATTATCTGTCTGTCAAATGAAGCAACATGAGAAGTTTAAATGTTTTGTCCAGGGTCCTAGAACAAGTCAAGAGGAGTGGAAGTCCATCCCCTTTGTGTGGTACCTCCCTCCTCAGTCTTGCCCATCACAATCATGAGACCTGTGGAAGGATTCCAAAGATTAACTGGTGGTAGTACAGATTTGCATATGCCTGGATTTTTGGAAGGACAAGCAAAAAGATTAAAGAAAAATGGAGGGTGTTAGGATGCAGCTCCATGGGGAAGAAGATAAAAGCGGGGAGGAGAGAGACATGGGGAATGGCTGGGAGAAGGAGGGAGGATAGGGAGGAATCTAGGGAGATAATCAATAATGTAGTATACTCTTTACCCTCTGAGAAGTCAAATAATATTTATTCAATCATTTAATTCTGGAAAATTATATATGTGACATTTATATCTCTTATAGGGGCATAATATAGAATAATCAAGAGACTGGGTTGTGTGTGATGTAGAGGTAACTATGGTATAGAAATAAATGCATCTCATATTGCTGCTTTATATGCATTTATGATTGTACAGCAACTCAACTCCCTAATTAAAAAAAAGTTATGATCACAGAAATTCCCATCTCTCTACTCCTTATATACCACCCATTGTGCCATGGGCTGTGCATTCTTTAATAGATAACTCTCTATGCTGTGTGAGTTATAGCCTCAATCCCAAGGCAGTAAATATTAGGCTTTGACCCTTTTTCTAATTCTCTCTCAGTGCTTGTTTGCCAAGGACAGGAATAAAAAAGGATTTTTTAATAAAAAGAGAATAGAGTGCTCTTTTCACAAAGATGTGACTGTGTAGATATAGAATACCACCCAGGAATCACAAATAACTACTGTGAGCTGATGATGAGAAACCTTAGGAATCAAAATAAAATGCTAAGCTACCATTCTAGAAAAAAAATCACAGAATAGTTTTAAAAAATAGATACCAAGCATCAATTTTTCATTACTTTTGAAAGTAGCAATAGAGATTTTTAGCAGATAAATTCTATTGTGATAATTTTAGTATCTTTCAAATACATGAATGTAGAAAAAAGAGTTAATTTATTTTGAGGGAGAATGATCAACTTACATAAGATTGCTCTATGAACATTTGAATTGTAAACATACCAGATGTTTCAGAAAATTTCTACTGAATCAATCTATTGTTCAGTGAACCTTCCTTGGACCACACCGGTCTTCAAATGCTTTGTCCAGTGTGGGCTGTTTGCTCTCCAGGTGTGCTCTACACCTATCAACTTAGACACTCCCCTGCCTTCAGAGACTGCCTTCATCTCCCTGGCACTGGATCCTGGGTCTTGTTCTTTCTTCATTGCTCTCTTATTTTTTTTTTTTTAGCTCAATAGCTTCTAAACAAAGATTAATAAAGAATAATACTTGGGTGTCTTTTATGTCTGAAAATATTTATAATTTTACAATATACTATTTTTCTATCAGTTATTCTAGGATAGATATATTAACACATAAAGTCCCAAGTTTTCAATTCTGTGAGTATTTTAGCAAAATTGACCAGGTACATTAAAATTGGTTCAAAACCATAATCTAGAGTATACGTATGTGTGTGTATGTGTATATATCCATCTTAATATATTTAATATTATTTTAATAAAGTTATATTACATATTACATGCTATTTTTAAACTCTTGTATACATTCCTCATCTGGGATGATTGGACAAAATGGGTTAAAATGCTACATGATAACATCACTGTCCATTCAGATGTGGGCACTTCTGACTTGATTCTGATTTTCTGTCTTGTCTCTTCGCCTTTAGTTAGTACTTGCTGGGAGACCCCAAATTTATTTTTCACACTTTATGTTGAATTTTTTTTATTAATATATTTTTATTCCCAAAAGTTCCTATTTTTCCTCTTGTTAGTACTTTTTAATAGCAGGATAGTAATCTGTTCTTCCTTCATACATATATTTTCTCTTCTCTCTCTAATATTAATAATTTCTTCCAAATCCTCTTATAAATATAGTATCAGCCTTTCTTTCAAATTATATGTTATTTTTCTTTTTTCTTTTTTTATTTGTTCACAGGGTCTCACTAAATTGCTTAGGGTCTCACTAAGTTGCTGAGATTGGCTTTGAACTTGCAATCCTCCTGCCTCAGCCTCCCAAGCCCCTGGGATTACAGATGTGTGCACTGTACCTGGCATGTTTATTATTCTTATTTGCTTTAGTGTCTGACTTCAAGCTAGAGACATTTCTCAGTGCCTGGTGCTCCTTTACTGACTACTGCTACTTAAGACTGGGATTGAGAAGTTAACTAGAAACCATGAATGGCCTATGAGACTTGTCAGCTGAGTATTTTGAGAGTTGATAGGCTTTTGTGTTAGGAAAAAAATTACTGTGCATATCTTTAGGTACTTTCTCTTGGATTTATATGATCCCAAGGCATAATAATAAAAATCATTTACCTAGAGCTTAATATATGCCAGTAAGTGTTCTAAGTACTTATAAAGCAATATTTTTTGAGTAATTATTTTATTATTAAATTTTTTTTCCCTAAAATGTCCATCTTTGCTGGAGGCCATGCTTCCAAAATAGTGCCAGGTACAATCCTACTGCATCTCTTTGAAAGTTAAACTCCGTCTGAATGAGGAAATAGTAACAGAACACCCTGAATTTAATTCCTAGTCTTCATGTACAGAAAATCTTCAATTTTGGGAAACATAGAACTGTTTCCTAGAACTACGAACGTTCACATCTACAACATTCAACAATTAAAGAAAGCAAAATGGTAAGAAAAAAAGGATCCAGACAAAAGATAAATTTACTTCATCTTCTATGATAGGTATTCAAAGGTTGCTTCAAATTAAATACATTTAATTATCCTTACCAGGATTCCCAGCAAGATCTTGAGACAGACACATGTGCAGCCACTGCCCATAACCTGCAGTGGAGGCAGAGTGTGCTGTGACTCAGGAGACCACGCAGCTGAGGGCAAGGCATCCTCTCCTTTTACTCTCATATCCCTCTCAACTGCATTTTCCAGTTTCTACAGGTCCAAGAACACACAATTATTCGAGAGATTAAAGACAAGACTAGGGGGAACCAAAGGGAAGCCAATATTCCTGTTGGAAGAGAAATTCAACCTGCTTGTCGTGAACTTCAGCTTCACACAAATTCCAAACTTCTCCACTCTGAACACAGTGTTCTGTGACCCCTCTTGTGTGCTCAGGTATTGCAACTCAGGACACCCAAGAACATGACAGACAGGTAAATGGGGGAGTGGTGGCCTTAGGGGAAAGGTAATGCTTTATTTAATCTGTGAGAAAGGTGCTATTTTTAGCCTAGTGATATTGATAAGGACAGTAAAATAATAATCAATTAAGTAACTTGTCCAAGGTCACAAGGCTAACTAGTGGGACATAAAAGGTAACCTAACTCCAATGTCCACTTAATCCTATCACCTCTAAAGAAGGTGTACATTCAGTGTTACATTCGTGAAAAGTGCTGGGATTTCAACATTCAGTGTGTAGACAGATTTTCGTTTGATTCTGTTTTTCATACAGTATACTTCCTGTTACACTGCTGGTGTTAATTATTCAAGACTTTATGCGTTAGCCTTTCTAGGAATAAACTTTGAGGCTTTTGTAGAGCTACAGAAAGACAGTTGTCTACAGCTTGAAAAAGGGAGAAGAACTGAGATCCAAAGGCTTTTTAAACATACTCTTGAACAATCTTTCTATTGTAACCCGTGTCTCATCTTACTTCTAGTGGTGGCATATATTCATGAGATTTGGTGCATGTACATAGATAGATCATGGCACTTCACAGTATTCACCACTGCCAGATTAGAATTTAGCTTTTTAGATGGATTAAAATATTTACCACATTTTCTTTTGTTTTCCAAACCCCTAAATTTTATTATCATCTCCTTTCCTTTCATGGGAATTTATGCTTTGAAAATAAAAATTCCCTTTACTGTTTTAATGGGGTATTAGTAGAAAGCAGAGGCAAATTTTATATTGAATAACTTATGTCAACTAGAACTTAATTATTCTTTTGATTCAAAAACATCTATTTTAGATTAGCTGTTATCCCAATGCACGCATTGGAAATGATCTTGTGTAAGATGAATTAAGTTATAAGTTACCACTCCTGGAATCTGGGGAGAATCATCAACTTTGTATGTCACCCATATTCCAGGCAATTTGATGGGCAATTTAAGTACCATCACTTGTCAATTAATCCTTCAATAAATATTTATGTACCAGGCTTTATGCATAGATTCAAATGGTAACTGGTCCCAGCTAGGGAGACTTATCCTTAGGACATTTGGTGACCTCTTGAGACATGTTGGATGCCATAAAAAGAAGTATAGGAGAGCCCTATTGGTTTTTAGTGGGTCTAGGTCAGAGATACTGTTAAAGATTATACACCAGACACAACAGTCCCTATGACATAGAAATGTCTAGCTCAAAAATGTCATTATCATCAACATTGAGACACAGAAATTAAGTCTTATGGGAATAACTACTGATTGAAATTGTAGAGGCCTAATTTCTCATAACAACACAGATTCAGCTCCTCTGATATTTATTTCTTGGTTTCCTTTCATTTTTTCAGAAAAGATCCCTCAATTGCATTGCCATTAGTCTGCTACCTTTTCTAC
>PVKS010002613.1:15253-28182 GCA_004027875.1 Aplodontia rufa | reverse complement strand
ACCATTTATCAATTGGGCTGTTAGTGTTTTTGTAGTTGACATTTTTGAGGATTTTGTAGATTCTGGATATGAGACCCTTGTCAGAGGAATCATAGTCTATGATTCTCTCCATTTCCGTAGGGAACCTCTTGATCAATTTCTTTCTGTATCCCAATTACTCTTAGACTGTTTCTTCTGATTTCATGAGACATTTCTAATATTCTGTTCATGTTCTGTGAGGTTTTTCTTTTTTGTCATCTGTGTGCTCAAGCTTGCTCAGCCTGTCCTCATTGTCAGAAGTTTTTTCTTCAAGAACTGAGGTTCTGTTTTCTATAGAAGTTAGTTTATTATTAAATTGTTCCATGGTTCCTCTCATATTTTTGACTGTAGATTTTAGCTATATTACTCCCTTTTTGCATGTGTCTATTTCTGTGATAATAGAGCTTTTCATCTCTTGAGTTTTCTCATGTAGTCCCTTCATTATATTTTCTTTTTAGCTCATCATTCCTTTTATTTATCAGATTATTGATGATATTTGTAAGGTTTTCACATTGGTCCCTATCAGTGCAACTCCTGTTACGGGAGTTTTGGGTTTGAGATGAACCTCTCCTAGTTCGGTTCTTCATTTTTCAAGAGTTTTTTCTGGATCTCTGAATTGAGATTTCCTGTGGGGAAGGTAGGCATGCCTCCAGGTGGTTTTTCCTTGCAAGTCAAAGGGTCAGATCAGCTACCACCTCTTTGATGATTGCCTTCCTCCAGATGGTATTTCTACTTGGGTCCTTCTTTTGCTCTAACTTTTGGTTCCAGGCTCAAGGTTGCAAATCTGAACCTGGCTTGTCCTGGGAACCTCCTCCAATTGGTCCTGAGAAGGGGCTGCTCTGAATGGGAGTCCTACAGGTGGTGTCTTGAGTGCCTGCCAGTGGGACACAAAGTGGCCTCAAACTACTTTCTTAAGTGTATTTATAAAGTGATCAGATTGGGAATCTGATAAATGTTTTCTTTCAGAGCACAGGGAAGGTTTATTTGCTGCCTAGCATAACTGAGATGATCTTTTCCTCTAGAACAAATGTTAGGTGGATTGATTTATAACCCATTATAAAAGACTGGAGTTCTGTAAACTCTGGATTCTTAGTGATGAAACAAACTCACTCTGTGAGAAACAACAGTCTGGACCATGGCCCTGGGAATTGTGGGTGGAGGGAACCACCGCAAAGGTGAAGTTCTTTTGGTTGCTGCTATAAGTAATAAACTCATATGTCTCTGGCCCAGGAGTCTCATGCCTTCTTCCATCATTCATGAAACTGGCAGTCTAACTCCTCTGATTGCTATTAGGGTAAATTTTCTGACCATCTGCAGTCCTTGAAAACAATATAGTTTTCCCCTTTTCTCAAAACCCTTCTCTCTGGAACCCATAAGAGGTAGGGCTAAAAACAATATGTAGTGAAAGGAGGAGGTAGACAAAGATGTGAAAAGAAACACACTTTGCCCATTGTGAAGTTCAAAGTCTTGATCAGGTAGGGAGAAGATTCATATTGGATGAGGGATAAAAGTTAGACAGTAGACTGGAATTAACTTTTTTCTTTTACTTAGAAATTTTAAATAATTAATGAATGTTGTTAAGATTGTTGTAAACATATGATTTGCATGGAATTAACTTTTTAATAAATAAAAATTAGCCATTTTATACTTGAAATTGGATAGGGAATTTAGAGAATCTACCTAAGCTATCCCAAGGGCAATAAAGGGGGATTTGACATAGTTTGGTTAAAATCTATGGCAGAAAACATAAAGAAATATATTCATAACTATCCTTAGTCAAGTCCAATTTATTTATTCTAAACATAAATCACACACACACACACATACACACATACCAGTGTTCTAAGAATTTTGCACATTTTGATTTACTTATTCCTTTTAACAACAAAATGAACTAGGTATGAATGAGACATAGAATGGTTAAAATACATGATCATGTTCATACAGCTAGGTTATGGAAAGGTCAAAGTTTGAACAATTTTATTTAAAGAAAGAAATATTCTCTTCTGCAAATGTCCATAAATAAATATATTTTTCTTTGATGAATTGCAAAACTTGTCATCAGTAGCATTTTTATACTTTTTAAATTTTTTATTAAGTAGTTAAGTTATTATCCAATAATAAATACATATAAAGTAACAATATGGTATGCATTTGTTTCTAAACCAGAATCACGCCCATGTCATCCACACCCCAGTCTCTTGATTATTCTGTTTCACCCCTATTTGTTTGAAAATCAGAAAATAAAATGAATTTTTAGGTTTAAGAAAATGCTTGAAAAGATATATCCATCTTTAAATCAACATTGCCATAAATATGATTATGTGACACAGATGTTTAGATAGTGAATTTTCCAAATTAAATGATTGCATAAGTATTATTTGGATTCTCAGTGGGGGTAAAGAGTATGCTACATTGTTGATTGTCTCCCTACATCCCTCTCTATCCTCCCTCTCACTCTCCTAAGATTTTTATACTTAAAAAATAGCCTTGCAACATCTTCTATAGTTCAGTTAAATTTCACCTGTATTTTTATTGTTTCAATTCATCAGAGTTTTAAAGATGACGTTGACCTGGACTTGCTCCTAAATACAGTGCCCATTACACTAATCAGATATATCATTGTATTGCAAATATCACATTATAAAATGCTTATAAATTGTGAATGTGGATGCCTCGGTTATCTATTGCTGCATAACATACCACTCCAAAGTGTAGTTTCTCTAAACATCACTTTATTATTACTTTATTGCAGCATTTTGGGTTGATTGAGTTATGCTGGACAGATCTTGGTTGGTGTCTATCATGTACCTGCAATGCGATACATGCAACTAACCTGAGCATCCAGGATAGCTCACTCCCATGAGTGACAGTTAATTGCTAGCTGTCATCAGGGAGCTCACCTAAGACTGTTGGCCAGAAAGACCTGTTCATGTACATTGGGTTTATCATCATCTGGTGGCCAGATTATGAGAGTAAATTCCCCAAGGGTAAATGTCCCAAAAGGCAGGAAGCAAAAGCTACCTGGGTATTTGAAAAGTGGCATTAATTCACTTCCCCCAGGACTGAATTATGTCAATCAGGAGTTCCTAGGCACTTTCATGGACCTTTTCTTCACTAGGTAATAAATACATAAGTAACATTTAAATATATCATCATATTTATGGCAATGTTGATTTAAAGATAAATATATCTTTTCAATCATTTTCTTAAACCTAAAAATTCATTTTATCTTCTGATTTTCAAACAAGTAGAAACCTTGCAAAGGTCCCTAAAAGCATCACAGACCCTAGGTACTCTGTTAGCTGTGGCTGATGGATACGTTGATTGTGACTTCTGCCATATTCTAGTTATTATTTAAAGAAATCATAGACCCCACTAGATTCAATGGGGCAAAGAGATAAACTCTACCTTTACTGAGGGAAGGACAGGTTAATATCAACATCAGACCCTGTGATGGAGGATATTATTATGATCATCTTTGGAAAATGGAATCTGTCAAAGTAAATATGCTTTCAGGAAACATGTGCTCCTCTGCTTTCTTTCTTATAACATCTGCATGCACTAAGGTCTTAAGATCTTCTATTCCAAAAATCATTAAGAAAGCTTAAAGTAATAATTCCTAGTATTTGGGATTCTCAGAGAAATGTTAATCAGCCATGCTGCTTCCAAAATCCTGTTGTAGAAAGATATACGTTCAGGAAATTATTACTGAAGCATTCATAACTTTACAGAGATTTTCAACAAATTTAAATGAGTGTGTGAAGAAATAGTCACTACCATGGGTAAGTTCAAAAACCCAATATTTAGCAAATAGATGTTATGCTAAATTGTTTCAATTTCAATGCAAGGTGGAAACTTAATCGAGTAAACACATATCCATACCATATCATCAAATAAATAATTGAGTCATGAGTATCTATGTTGGTTTAATGGAACTGGTTGTTTCCTGTCTCAAAGATTGATAGATCTTGGTATAGAAAACAATATCTGCCATGCTTTGAAAAATCAGAGTCACACATAAGTACACACATACACACACAGAGAGAGAAAATGTATTCTACCCAGTTTGAGCTTTGGAAACATCTTCTAAATAATAAAAATACCAGATGTAAGGGTGGGAAGTATAAATTCAGTATATTAAAGACTAGCCAGGATATTTTTCTCTCTCTTCCTTAGAAATATGAAGCCATTTTTATGCCTGACTAATATACTAGACTGTGCTCCTATAAGCCCACTTACACAGGGCTATCTCAAAATGCCAATTATAGCAAAATAGGGCTTGCTTGGAAGACTAAAATGAAAAGACTGTCTGGTCTGTAGAAAATTGATTTTACATGTATAAGACAAAAATCTATTTGAGTCAAAAGAGAGCAAAACAATATAACATAAAACAGTTATTTCAAAAACATTACACATAGTAAGAGCTGGCTAGACTGATATAATTTTTAAAACATTATAAAATATAAACTAATATTGAAAATGGTAGCAATAAGTTAGACACTTATTTTGACATTCCAAATGTAGAAGAAATAAAATAGTCTGTTCTGCATTAGCATACATTCTTTCTGGAATTTCAACCCCGTCATTGTTTGGGGAACTTGACCTCTATTAACATCCTTTGATCCCAGGACATGGTCCAAATTTAAGTGTCCATTTCATCACCTTTCCACTAATGCCATAGAATTAGTCTTTCATGGAGCTTTGACACATTTGACTTTAAAGATTTTCTAAAATAATTTTAAGAAACTAGTAATTATGATGGATATTTATTAAATACTTTATTGTGCACCAAGTGCTTCTAAAGCACTTTGCAGATATTAACTTATTTTATTTCCTCAATAGCCTTAAGAGCAGCTAACATATTTAACCACATTTAACAGATGGGCAAACTGAGGCACAGAGAACTCCTATAAATTGTCTAGTATTACACAGCTAGTAACAATAGTATTGAAATCAAGGTCAGAACCCAGGCAACTTAATTCTAGAGCCTGTGACCTTAACTATTATGTTTTATTATGTTTTGGTCACCAAAATTAGAAAGAACACACAGTTACAGGAAAACTCTAAGGAGAATATTTAAAGACTACCTTAAATTTGCTTAAAGGGTTAAATTCATTATCAAAATAATTATTATGTTTATTATAATTCAGTCCTTATTTATAGTGCATATAAATTGTGAAGTTCAAATTTGTAAATATTGAAAAGACATAAATTTTTTGAAGTTATAATATACGTACCATATAAACCTTTTCATGAGAAACTTATCCATAAAAAGTGCCTTTTCGTTTTACTAGATTTATACATAAATTAGTTTCAGCTGATTGGGAAAATTGTGTTTCACTGCTAAGAAAGATGCATAAGAATAGTCCCCTTTTCATTAGTGGCTCATCCATACCTGATTCCAGCCCTCATTAGACTCTAGAATTTGGAGAAGAGGTCACTTTACTTGTCCTCAAGGAATTTGGACAGTAGCCAGAAGCTTACACTTGTTTTTATCAATAAATCAAATCCTGTGGTCTTCTGGGCTATCTGTTCTATCCCTTCCTCAGCTACTATTTTTGCCCTAAATGGTAAATCAATTGTCCAATCCTAAAATGTTTCAACAGCTACAAAGTGTGGTGTCTTGTTGGTGTTAAACTCTGTGCTTCTTGCATGCTCTCTGGATACAAGTAATAGAAATCTCACTTTGATGTGTGGGGTTAAGAGAGAATACTTTGTATATGACACATCAGAGTCTATAAAATAAGCTTGCTTCTTTTCTTGAAATTGGTCCTAAGACTCAAGATGTAAACTCATAGTATAAAATAGTCTATGGGTCTTGAGAAGCCCAGTGTTGGTGCCTCACTGGATGAGTTTTATTCAAAAAGCCTGCTTATAATGCATGTCTCACCTCACATTTCCACTGAGGTCAACCTTCTGACTCTCAGGTGAGCTCCTAAAGTCCATATCTACTGGAGCAATAAGAAGATTGATCTTTTGATTCCCCATGATTAGTCTCTACATGTAAAACAAAACAAAACAGGAACTGTCATCCATTGTTATTCTTAAAGAAATTAAAAACATAAAATGGTTCTAAGAGATTCTTTTTCTATTAATTTCCTATCCAAATGTTCCATTTCTTTCTAGCTGCAACATGTGGAATCAAATACCCGTACCACTGCAGGAGGTACTACTAATTCTAGAGATACAGCATCAAAGCATCAGTATCTTTTAATAGCACCATAGTGTTCAATTTACTAGCAGAGCTACAGTTGAATGTGAATGCTTATTTGTCCTGAGTTGTCTACATCACTCTCCTAAGCTTCACTGCAAAGCTTCCTACTGAAATCCCTTTACTAGTCCCAACTTCACATTCATTAGTCTAATTATTTGCATTGAATAATTCATTTCTGTGTTGTCTATAGTTACTTTTTCTTCTGCATGTTTTGATGTTTTGACATCTTAGAAACTTTTTTGGCTGGGGAGAGGCTTCATCTTCCAGATAGCACAGAGCCCAGCTAGAGCTTGCCTTGGATATGCAAATTAACCAATATAGAGCCATACCTCCTCTACATGTTACACACCAGGAGGCAATATTTCTTTTTTTAATCATCAAAGTACCTGGTATCAGCCAACTAGGGTCACTCCTTCATTTCCAAACCAATTGAAATTATTCAAACAAGCCAGTTCTACACCATGAACTCTGCCTGGCTTGCCTTTCTTGTAGCAACTACAATAAAGACTTCAGGTTAAGCATTCCTGCTCCTAATTCTCCTGCCTCCTGTTTGACACTGGTGCTTTCCCAAGTGGCCCTATGTCATACTTCTGCTTCTAGAACCTGTGAGTATCATAAGCTTTAGTTTCCTGAATCTTTCCTAGGTCACCTCTTGTGGCCACACCTGACTGACCATCCTGTGAAAGAACACAAAACAATTTCTACTGGAACCAAGATTCTCTTAACTGATCAAAATATTCCTTAAAAATAATATAGACCTCTTCATTAAGTGAATTTAATGTTGGGGAAGGATCATCACAAGTATGACATAAGATGGTAAGTACTATAATGAAAGTATATGCAAATGAGGGAAACCCATTCTTGTCCGGGTAAAGCCCACAGAAGACTTCCTGCCAAAGACTACATGCTAAATTCACAGGTTAGGAGAAGGACATTTCAGATAGACATAGTGTACAAAGCACAGAAAGAAATATTTAAAAATGCTCATGGTAACAGAGATTTGAGTAACTGTGGATAACAAGACACTGCTGTAAGGATGAGGGTGGGTAAAGTGAGAAAATAGATGGTCCTAAGTGTATATAGAGGGAAGGAGTCATTCAAATTCCTCTTCCCCACCCATGATAAGTAAGTACATGGGGTTTTATATTATGGTACTCAATTCTTTTCCTACTGTGGCACACATGGCAGATGAAGTTCCCCTGAAAGATGAAAGTCATTTGGTAATATGTAAAACTGTTACCACCATGCTAGCTAAATTAAACCTTTTTTTTAAAGAAAAAAATTTTGCTTAAGCAAAGCAGTACTAAGAATTATTCTAGTATCTTCTTTTTCTAATGAGAGAGAGGGAGAATGAGAAAGAGAAAGAGAGAATCAATTTTTATTTAGTTTTTCATACAGTCTTTGTTGCTCCAACACTTCATTGTGTATGCAGTGCTAGGGTTCAAACCTGTGTCTTTGAGCATGCCAAACAAGCACCATAACCTCAGAGCTACCACTCCAGCCCCTCTAGTATCTTCTTTGTGCAAATAATTCGCAAACATTGTAGCTTTGTTATTAAGAATTATTTAAAAATGAGACCTGTTTCTCAACTGGTTAGGATTTAGCTGTGTTTTAAAATCAAGGCTGAGAACCTCTGTAAGGAACATTTTTGACAAAGGGAGAACATGGAAGGTAGAATACCAGGTACAAAGTGAATAAAAATGTCCCATCAAAAATATGTATTTGGGGGACTGGAGCAGTGGCTCAGTGGTTACAGTGCTTGCCTTGTATGTGTGAGTATGTGGGTTCAAACCCCAGCACCGCATACACAACGAAGTGTCGGAGCAACGAAGGCAACATGAAAAACTAAATAAAATTGCTTCACTCTTTTTCTCTCTCTCTCACTGTCCCTCTCTCTTGAAAAAAATATGTATTTGGAGATCAAATTGGTGCTCAGGGTAAAAAGTAAAAAGACTGAAATCATAGAGGTTAAAAGATTTTAGTTGCAGTTGATTAAGTCATTGTTATCAGAGAAATAGGGTAACTAGAAGGAGGAGATTTAGAGGTGCAAGGAGATTGCAGAGAAAGGAAGGTAAATATATCTCTCATAAACACATTGTGCTATATAACAAACAAACTCCGAAACAATAGCAATTTAGATAATAGGGGGTTTATTTTACTTTCAAAAATGAGGTCCAGACATGGCAGTTATTGGAGTTGGTCCTGCTACTGAGGAATGACTACAGAGATGCAAGGTCTTTTCATCTTTTGAATTCCATACCCTTATTTTGTTTGCCTTTGGCCTCAAGATCAAAATGTAGATATGATAGCTCTAGGTAACGTGTCTCTAACTTCAGATTACCACTGAGGAAGGGATCAGGTTTGAAATCAATGGAAAGAGAACTATGGTATTCAAACCCTACAGAAAAATTTTCTTAGGGTGAAATGGTAAGTAGTATCACAGGTTACAAAAGGGCAAAGTAGGAAGTGAAAAAGAGCTATGTAACAATTAGGTTTTTGTGGTTTGAGAAGAACAGTTTTAACTGAGTTTGAAGACAGTTGCTGGAATACTGTATATTGAGGCATGAATCAGAAGTGTTGGATCAAAACAAGTACAGACTTGGGGCTGGAACCGTGGCTAAGGGTTACGGCACTTGCCTGGCATGTGTGAGGAGGTGGGTTTGAACCTCAACACCATGTATACAACAAAGTGTAGGAGCAATGAAAGCCACATGAAAAACTAAATAAAATTGATTCTCTTTCTCTATCACCGTCCCTCTCTCAAAGAAAAAATAAAGAAAGAAAGAAAAGAAAAAAGGTATAGATAGTAATCATCAAAACTGGTAGTAAGCAGAAAAGAAAAATTGGAAGAAAACTACTTTATTCCAAAGATTAGAGGACAACTGTAAGAGTAAGGGGAAAGAAGAATAAAAGAAATGATTGAGAGTAGAAAAGAGAATAATTTATTCAAGCTCCAAAAGAAGGGAACATTTAAATCGAAAGCACAGATGGGTTGTGGGTTCCCAGAAAGCTGTTTTCCTTTTTACAATTTCTGTATTCTTTAAAAATGTCCCAAATAATCACATATTACAATTATAACAGAAAAAAATTTATGTTCATCCAGATTCACCTTAGAACCAAGCTGAGGCGATGTGTGTAGGAGCCTACTGCCTGACATGGTTTACATGATTGTTCTTCCCTCTTCCACTAAGATAAGAGGGAACAATATAGGGATGGATATCAATTTAGTTACTTTTAGGAATGAACACCAGAAATTTAAAATAATTCACTAGCTATGGTCTTTTCTTAACTTTCAGAATGATGCTAAGCTTAAATATCTCTAGGCATAAACAGTAATAAATTAATATAGCCTTTGATACTTATGAAGAGGGATTCACCTAGTCTGTAGAGTAGCTATTAAATTAATGCCTCATTTCGGTCTTAAGAAAGTGCAAATAAGCTGAGCAGATGGAAGTTCTGGACACAATGCTGTAACTACAATACTGCTACTTTGAGCTTCAGGTTTAGAAGCCTCAATCCTGTTCCTTGAGAAAGATGCGAAAGGCAGAGACTGTCTTATTTGTTATTTTTTGTCTTGTAACTGAAATAAATCAAAGTAATACCTTAATGGTTCTTATTTCAGGTCCTCCAAGGGTAAGAAAGATACTATCTTTGGATTCCTGAAAAGGAATAAAATAACTTCCAAATTTTCTAACTCTAGGCTTATTAAATTCTAAAAGCAACCTTACACAAAAGATTCTTGGTCATAAAGAATGTTATCACACATGTAGTGCAAAATCCAGCCCAACCATTTCAAAAATGGCTCAATAACCTTCCATTATACTTTACACTTTGGACTTCAATTACCTTTTCATAGCTGCATGGGATAAGATAAGTGCCCATTTACTTGAGAGGTATGATACTTGTACATTACTCATATAATGCTATCCCTCAAATGCGCTAGAGGATTGCTAGCTTAAAATAGCTTTATTTTAGAAAAAGACAGGACAGATTTTCTTCCATTTTTTTCTACCATACAGGTATCTATTAAATAACCCAGAGAGGACGATCTAAGCTTTTTTTCATTCATTTATGATATCAGATCTACAAAGTATCAGTTCTCTGGTGGAATGAGAGCAATCATTTATGAAAAAAATGCAAGTATGATCCCATTGCTCCTCCACAGAAAATATCATTCCCATTCTGGACATAACTATCACACATTGCCTACTTTCTTCCATCTTTCTGTATTTCATAATAGAAGAACAAGTAGAACTGAACTAAGCAACTTACCAAGTCATTCTGGACTTTTGACCTGTTCATGTATATGTGATGAATGAGCATGAAGATCTCACATGCAGCTTCTGTTCTAACCCTCTGTATTTAAAGTCATTCTGGAAATGCAACACCACCAAGGGGTTCTACATGAAAGGATTTCTCAAGAAACACAAAACTGTAAAACAACAGCAAAATTATCTCTAATATAAATTTTCATGCAACTTTTCTAGTAGTAACTATAAACAAAACATATGGACTTAAAGATATGTAAAAATAAAACCAAGATCTTTCTGTCTTTATGTCAACTACCCAGAGAAGAGTACAAGTAGCTAAGAATTAAATAATACAATTAAGCTCTTTCACAGGTAGAAAGTTGAGCCTCTGGGGAAATACATCCTAATGGAATAAAAATAATTCCAACTATATAAGGAAAAAAACTAGAGAAAAGTTTGTACCAAGTCCTTGGAATGCATGAGACATTTATGGAAGCCCCAAATCCTTCGCACATCCCTCCCTGACTCTGAAGGCTCTCCGGTATCATAAATCTAGTTTTCCCTAAATAGAATTCCTACATTACAATTCCCAGACTCTCCTGGCAGTAGGTACAGCTTCCATCAGGCACATTTGCAGGAGATGTGAAAGACGGAAGTGATGGGGGAGTTCTGAGCTATATTGAGTTGTTGGGTTTACTGCGTTAGCTATAGAAGTGCTGGTTTCTGGTTCCTGACTTCTTGGACTCATCTTATTAGGAGAAACAGCAATGGGACTCCCATTAAAACAGCTTGGGTGTGTGATATGCATTGATCTTGTTTCATGTTGTATGTTATCCAAGCTTAGGACCTGGGCCTCCCAGGCATTCTGCAAGACAGTAAATAACCACAAATAAATCCATTTTCCACTTCAACTATCTAGAATGAATTCTCTTGTCTATAATAGAACCCTGACTGATGAGAAAGCACATACAGACTCTAGAACTTGCTTGATGAAGTAGCTCCACCAAGACAAGTCTATTACCATTTCAGGTCCATTACTTATCACTTTGGCAAGCTATTTTGCTGTTTTGGCAATTTTGAGATTGTTAGGTTTTCCAACTATGAGGAGATATTTCTTCATTATAAGGTAGTGTATTAGCATAAATACAAAAAATTACATGATTTGTCATAGGTCAACCCACTTTTCCCAGAGTTGTATTACCTGTGGATTGACAGTTATTATTTTATATATAAAGATGTTCAATATGACTACATCTATTTCTATCATGATTTGGCATACCTGTAAAATTCCTATATCCCTGAGCTTATGTGAACAATTCCATAGGATTTCATTTCTAACGTCCTGTTAAATGTGTAATAGGCGATAACTCTCTCAGCAGCCCTAAATGCCCCAAAGGAAAAATTCACAGGAAAAATAAAAGAAAAAAAAAAAAAGAGAAAAGTCCAAATTACCTCCTACACTATTTCTAATATTATATGATTTATTATTTATTAGGTTAAATGTTTAGTGTCTGCTCTACTAGGTTGTAAATGCTATGAGGACAAGAGTTTTGTTCTGATCACTGATAAAACCCAAACCTCTAGAACACTATGGAAAAATCTTTGAGTGAATGTTGATTATAGGAAAACAGCTAATTGCTTTTAACCTCCAAATAAATGCACAGCTACTGTCTCTGATTTAACCTTAGGTCACAATCCTCTGCTTGATAAATCTTATTCAAAACCGATCCCTGCAGTATGGAGAATCCTCAAAAAATTAAGGATGGAACCACCTTATGACCCAGCTATCCCACTCCTGGGTATTTCCCCAAAAGAGTTAGAATCAGCATATTATAGTGACGTGGCTTCCTCAATATTTATAGCAGCTCAATTTACTATAGCTAGACCAATCCAGATGCCCCTCACTCAACGAGTGGATACAAAAACTTTTGGTACATATATACTATGGAATACTACTCGGCCATTAAAGAAGATGATATTATGGCTTTTGATATCAAATGGATGGAGATGGAAAGAATTATGCTTAGTGAAGTATCCCAATCCCAGAGACTCAAGGGTTGAATGGTTTCTCTCATCTGTGGATGCTAGAATATATGGGGAAGCAGTAGGGTAGATGGCTAACCTAATAATATTTCAAATTGAATGACTCTCAGAGTAATAGGGGGATGGTTCCCTAGGATACTTGGAGGTGTAGGGAGGGGGAGGGGGTGGGAGAGGTATTTGAAGATCTCCTACGATACTGGAGAGTGGGAATAGAGGGGAACCATCCCAAAAGCCGATGTCATTCCTCCAAGAGATACCCATTTAATGCATGAGTTCTTCTGGGGGAAACTGCAACAGGTGAAACCCAAGGTGGTCATCCATGTTTTGGCATTACCCCTGGATAATAAAGTATATATACATTGATTACTGTTGGTTTGATAATGTTTCCCCCTCAATTGTAT
>PVKS010002613.1:0-15153 GCA_004027875.1 Aplodontia rufa | reverse complement strand
AAATAAATCTGTATACAAAGTAAGAAATTCTGGATATTTTGTCTATGTTATGGAAGTACGGATTGAAAATTTTTCTTCATATTATGGAATTCCCCACCCTCAACAGTCACGTTATATACTGTAATACCCCTCAGTTTATTCTGTAGCCTGTCAAGTGGGCTATGGCAGAGACTAGAAAACTGGGATTGATTTTTAAGTTTTGACTTTTTTTGAAATGTATCAGAAAGACTAAACACAATAAGCTTTTTTAAAAAAAAGTATTTCTAGCATGCAGTTTTATATACAGCAGCTCATCAAGTGCTTAAATCAGTCCATTGGTATAGGTGTTATAAGGCAAACTTTTAGAGATACAAATAGTAGCCTATCCCACCTTTTATATATATATATAGAGAGATTTCTAACATGTCTTCTAAAACATTACTTCAATACCAAACCAGCAATTAATTTGCTTCAAGTTTGAAGTAATTTTATCATTAGCTGGATTTGTGATCTTAAGCCATAGGGCAGCTTATAATATGTCAGCTGGTTACATCACTGTGGTCATACTAGAGGAGCCAGAGAGAGAGAGAGAGTCTGTCTTTTGTACACCATTTGTGGAAGTGACTTTCTAAATCCTTACCATATTCTATTCATTAAAAGTGGGATCCAGCCCACACTTAAAGTGACCAGTTCCAGGCCACACTCAAAAGATTATTTAGGGTATGAATTCCAGTGGGGGGGATCACTGGGAACTACCTTAGGAGAAATTTGGACTCTTTGTGTCCAGGAGAAACTTGTGCAGCAGTATTCCAAATGTGGTCACCTATCTTCATAGTCCCGTCTCAAATGCTTTGTTGTCAAGGGGAAATGCAGAGCTGTGCACCAGCACAAGGCTTCCTTTCATGAATCCTATTATATATGCATGACATGACACCAACATAAGATTGTTGCTCATATTTACACCAATTCTGGTTGTTCCACATCTTCTATTTGACAGCTTTTATTCTAACAGAAGGTTTCTGCGCTCCAGTCCCAGTTTTTGCCCTGGGTCCTTTTTTCTTATCATCCATTGACCCACATTATGGAATTGAGTCATAAGAAACACAGGCACACTGTCATACATCAACTGTTTCTCTATTTTGCATGTTTTTTTAAGATTTTAACAATACACTCAACCACTGTTGGAATAGAAATCATTCACATTTACAGATAAGAAAAATAAGTCTCATAAAATGTAGGTGTTATGTCAAGATCACGTGACTTGCAAGTGAAAAATGAAGTCAATCACAGATCTATGGGAATTCAAAATGTAGGTTCCTAGCCTCTGTCTTCCCAGTAAATCTTGACCTTGATAAGATTTTCATATGCTTTTATTCCATTTCACACTAGAAAATGTCATTAACTTCTCATTTTAAAAATAATTCCACTTTGATAATTGTTCCAGAACTTCACTAAGTTGAGAGAAATTCTGTATATCTATTACTTTGCATTGTATTTGGTTCTATAAAAATCTTCACTTACAAATGAGGGAAAAAGACACAGAGGATAAATAATTTGCTCTTCCTCGCAGAGTTCTTTTGAGGTAAATTGTTAGTTGTGACTCATTTCAATTTGTTGCTCTTTGCACAAAGATCCTGTATTACAGTTTCTTCTTGCCTGTGAAATATCAGTGTGATTAAATGAAATATAATACATATCTCAACCTTTTTTTCTTTCTTTCTTTCTTTTTTTTTTTTTGTACCTAGGTTTGAACCCAGGGTGCTCAACCTCTGAACCACATTCCCAGCCCTTTTTAAAAATATATTGAGACAGTCTCACTAAGTTGCTCAGGGCCTCCCCAAATTGCTGAGGCTATCTTTGAACTCATGAGCCTTCTGCCTCAGCATACTGAGTCATTGTGATTATAGGCTTGCACCACCACATCCAGCTAGCTGTGTCAACTTCAATGTGTCTCCTTCCAATTCAACCTTGATTCATTACCTACTGAATTTGCTAAGCAGTCACATATTTGCACTTACAATGTAGCACATGAATCAGGCTAACTTCTGTCCTAGGGCAGTTATGACCTCTGTGCTTAATACAGCCTCCATCTGTTCCATTTTACCCACTATTCTCTAGTCCCAATCTTCCTCAGTTTTTAGAGACTGACCTCAAAGTCCCTCACACAGGTCATTTGCCATGTGCAATGGTTTCATTATCCACAAAGTCAGAACGTGAAATGCACTTCCATTATTGTTCCTCCCCTGCACCCCAACCACAGTACTACAACCTGTTTGGTAATTCAGGACCCCTTTCTTATCTCTAAATGTCCTGGGGAGAAGGCAAACTATGTTTCTCCATTCTGGTTGTCTTTGGGGGCCCAGGTTCCAGTCATTAAAAACCTCAGTTTCATCTATTGAATCTATTAGGCATGAGGCACTGTGGGAGTCTTTAGAGAGCCTCTCACATTGACTCATCTTCTCCCCAGGCAGCCAAAGAACGAGGGCAAAGTTATATATTGTCATGGCATTTATTGAGCCTGGTTCTGTCCTCAGTTTCCAGAACAGTATCACTTATGGTTAAGAATTCCCCAAAGTTGCCATTTATCTTTTCCTTTCTCTAAGGACCCTCATTGCTACTGCTTGAGCTTTGTGGAATTGTAACACTCTTTAAAAACTGTTCTCCCTCCTGTCCCCTTCTTAGGTTCTCTGTGCCCAGTACTTATTATTTACCAATTGAAACTCTACTCAGTACAATCAGGGCACCTAAGAAACACACCAGACACCAAATGCGTCATCCATCTGCTATCCGGGCAAGCCTAAAAATCTGATTTATTATCCTCTTATCTCCCTTGTCTCCAAACAACATGTTAGTGACTTTGACTACACCTGCTCAAGTAAAAGCTTGTGTGGGTAGAATTTTGGTTTTATTTTCAAAGAACAACTTTAAAAAGGGCTACATTCCATCATGGTTATTCCCTGCGACTATAAGCAGAGCACACAGACTCTCCTTAATCAAAAGGTTTCAGTCTGCCCCACAAAGGAGAACACAGTGCAGTCATTCTATTTTCACCTGGCAGATCAAGCTGCAATGTCTTTCTGAGGGAAGGTATGAAGGAACTGAGGGAATAGTGGATTTTTGCTGTCTTACAAAGCATGAATTGTTCACATCACTGTCTACAACTAATTTCCATCAAGTCTGCCAACTGAATTTGTTTCATTTTTTCTTGATTTATTGACTTGTTATTGAGAAAATGACCCTAATGAATATAGACCAATGCATTCTCTTGGGGAAAAGGGTTCATGGAGTAAAACTGAGCTTTCACTTGTGGAATGAAGCTTCCTGCTGCTTGTAAGGAATTATGGCAAGTTGAATAACTTCTCTGAGCCCCAGTTTACTCATGTAAGAAAAAGGAATCAGAGTACTTTTCTCACCTGTTGTTGTAAACATTTAACAAAATAAATAAGGTGCCATATACAATCCGTATCACAAGAAAATGGTTCAAATATATGGTAGTTCTTATTGTTAATAACAGGAAGAGAACATTGCTCCCCAAATCTCTACCTGAGGTAGATTATGCCCCCTGAGGAAATCCTGAGAACAGCCTTACCTGTGCATCTCTTTCTAGACAATGTCAGAAATTGTCTGTTCCTCATGAGGCCTGCACTTTAGAGCCATGGGCTGATTAGAACATTCCAGGCTACAGTGGAAACTGCCAGTGTGTTCCTACTCCTAGTTTGTATCAGGGAAAAGGAACAACAACTTCTTCAGCAGGTTCTGAGCTTGTCAAATCATTCTAACTGATTATATATATTTATTTATTTATTTTATGGCCCTTCTTCTCAGAGAACACAGGGAAAAAGTATATGATTTTAAACAAACCCCTCCAACCAAACACAAAGATATAATTCTACATCTTGCAAAGCTCCCTAGGTGGGCCTAATGAACTTGTTTTCACCAGAGGGCCATAGGCAGGAGATTTCCAGAGGCAAACAGCATCCCCTAAGAAGCCCTTCTGAAAACAGGTCAAGATGCAGGAGATAAATCCATTACTCAAAGAGCAAAGACATCCCTAAGGGTCACCAGGGACTTCTTGAATTAAAATGAGAGACAGTAGGCAAAGGTGGAAAGCATCCAGCCAAGGCCCAACTTAGCCACCAATCATGTCTCAGAACTACAGGCGGTTTTCCTGTAGCATGAAAGGACTAGGCTAGGTTAGCATTTTTCAAAGTGTGTTCTTTGGAACAGCAATCCAAAAGGGATGAACCATAAGAAAGAGAATTCTTTGATTGATTTTGAGAAATGCTGCATATGGAGTTATGTTCAGACAAAAAGCTATTTTGAAAAAAACCTACTGTGTCACTGTTGGCACAGTCATTTCAGCTGCTTACCGTTGTTGAATCCATCACCTTTCTAACCTGTGTGAACACCGTTTCTTTTGTTCTTCCTCTTAAGTACTATTGTCAACATTCTTTATGTCTAGTGCTTCCGAGACCATTCTTCTTTAGACAGGAGTCCTCTTTAAAGTTCCATCCCAACAAGATTCCAAATCAGCATCTACTTTATGAGATTTCTGATTCAGATTTTAATTAATCTCTGTAGCAGAAGGACACCAGTGAGGCACTTGCCATGAGGGCTTAGCAGCCAGGTCTACCTGCCCGGAGGTAGTTTCCACCCACTCTCCATGATATCTGTCTTAAGAACTCTTAGTTCAGCTGGGGAAACAGACCTCAAAGAGCAGAGCAAGCCAGAGGTGGTACAGTTAACACTAGAATGAACTCATGGTAAACACCAGAAAGGGAACTTGGTAGATAAATGTTCCTGCTTTGTTGCCCCGAGGTGAGAGAGCTCAGAGGCATATTCTGCATAGTCTCCTAGAATTCCCCAGTGGGCTAGAGCTCCAGGTGTCCTTAGTAGTAACTTCATGAATGGAGAAAGATGTTCTCTCATGCTTTGTTTCAGTCATGCCCTCCTCTTTGATGTTTCCTGTGATCACCTTCTAAATGAACTACTGCCCCAGAATCCTTGTCACCGTGCCTACTGTTAGGGAAACTCAAACCAGTGCAAGCACCTCTACAATGAATAATGCTTTCAAATCATACCGCCTATTGACAAAGGTATGCAAAACAGGTCTGCAATCACCTGAGACTACAAAGTTCAAAAGTCAGGTTCAACAGCAACTGCTAGCATTAGTATTACACCAAACAGAAGCTAGTAAAGAGAAAATCCTTGGCAGATTTTTAAGCACCCTGTTAAACTGGCAGGCCCTAAGAGAGTATGCATCAGAGGCTATGAGATTTCAGTGTCATAAATTTGATACTTCTGCTTCTCATAAGTGTACATAGATTATGGAGAGAAGGAAGAAGAATGACATTCAAAGAAAGCATTAGTTATAAAGGATGCTCTGATCAGAGCAGAAGTCAAAAAGACTTGGAGTCAATGAAA
The DNA here is from genome assembly GCA_004027875.1 of Aplodontia rufa. Lineage (NCBI taxonomy): Eukaryota > Metazoa > Chordata > Mammalia > Rodentia > Aplodontiidae > Aplodontia > Aplodontia rufa. The sequence goes on along the minus strand of PVKS010002613.1, from coordinate 9,750 downwards.
TAAAGATGAGAATGACAGGTGTCCCATTTTTTAAAAATGTAGATAACTCATTGAAGAACATTTCTAATTATTATAAATAATTAAGTCATCATACATAAGTAATTATTTATAAAAGAAGGGGACAGAATGGACATAGAAGTTCACAGAGTACTAAAGTTACTTAGCATAAAGGTAATATTATTAGAAACAATATTGTAGCATGGGAAGAGTCTACCCCATCATTACACACCAGGACCTAACCTTTCTGAGGCCTTCATGGGGGAACGTTTGTAGTGATGAGAAGCTCATCATTTCACTAATTCAGTCCATTTTGTTGCTGAGTGACTCTTCTTACATTGAGCCTAAATCCAACCCCCATTCCAAGCCCACTGGTTCTTATTCTACCCCATGATGAGAGATGCATTTAGTCTTCTTTTTATATTTGACAGTCCTCCCATTAAATAGAAAAAATACATCTCTATCTTAATAATCTGCTGTATATTGTAACTATAGATCAAAGAAGTCTGGTTCTATTTTTATATTGAGAATGCTTTTCTCTACTTCCCCCCAAAAGAAAATATTTTATGGATCATATCTATTATAATCCATGATTGTTGATAGTATCATTTTAAAATTATCTTCTTGATTTGCACTTAATCTTAAGAAATTCTAAGGAAAGACAAAAATGTGAAATAAATTCACTTAGACAATGAATCTTGAGCTTAACTGTGATATGGCTAACTTGCCTCTAATTATTTCATTTGATGCTTTGAAAGTTGGTATTCCCAGTAGGAATTGGGAATTATTGCTGAGATTTTTCATGGAAACTGAATTTACAGATTATTGATCAGACATTTTAAACTCTACAAGTTCTATATGTAAATTTGACCTCAATCCTCTAAACTCTGCATTATGTAGAAATCTAAAGCCAAATGGCTACTTGACAATTCAATGCCTCCAATAGCACAGATCATTGCCAGCAGGGCCATGGGGAGGTTCCAAAAACTGGTGAGGAACTAATAGGATGAGTCAATGCTTCTGATGAACTTCAGTCCATGCCACATGATAGAAAGAGCATAGAATTTAAAGACAGAATACTTAAGATCACCCTTCAAAATAACTGTGATCTTGAGTGATGAAAGGATGAGGCTCAGTTTCCAGATTTCTAAAATAAAATATGATTTTTAAAAATTTGTCTTTATCATCTCAAAGTGGATTTAATGCTTAAATTGACTTATATATTTAAAAACCATTTTTTGTGAAGTACTATTCAAGTATATATTATTTTCCAACTTAAGAACCTTTAATGTCATTCCTTTATAGAAATTTTCTTTGCCTAGAGAGAAAGAAAATTGATTTAATTATAGACAAGAATTCTTTTCATATCTGAAATTGTTAGTTTTCTATTTTATAGTTTTAGTGTTTTTATTCCTTTATCATTTTTTTCTGATGAATGTCATGTACCAGTCTCAGCCTTTACACTTGTACCCTAGCATGTTGTGTCTGGATATGAAGATCAGCATGGGTCACAATTTTTCAGACTGAGTTTTCCTCTGGGACCTGAATAAAAAACCTCCAGAGAAATGAAAAGCAGATAGCTTCCTCAGGGTTTTATTGAGATTGTGAAAGTTCTTTGGTTAGAAATTAAAAAGTAAGATCTATGTACCCCTTTTTAGGTAATTAAGTTTAGTAACAGGTAGAGTAATTGACTTATCTATCCATTCTTGTTTCCTTTTATTTTTTTAGAGAGAGAGAGAGACAGAGAAAGAGAGAAACAACTTTATTTAGTTTTTCACACGGCTTTCATTGCTCCAACACTTAATTGTGTATGTGGTGCTAGGGTTTGAATCCGGGTCCTCATGCTTGCCAGGCAAGCACTGAAACCGCTGAGCTACCCCTCCAGCCCCCATTCTTGTTTTCTTTGATAGTAAAAAACCAAATACACCATCTAACTTTGGCATTTTCAAGGAACTCTGTTAGTCCTGAGCCCAGCAGACCCAGCATGTGCTTCAAAAGCCAACAGATTTCAATCATCAAAACATAGTTTTCAAAAACATAGCACTTGATATGTCAATGTAGGCATAAAAAAAAATTTCAAGACCTTGATTATTCCTTCTTAGTAGGTCTGGAATTGGTCCTGGATATGTTCTTCAAAAAGTCTTCTAGATGATCCTAATGTACTTGAAAGTTTATGAATCACTATTTTATATTGTCCATCAGTTTGTTGTTCTTCATTTTAATGGCCATTTTAATGTCTTCCTATGATTTAGAGGTTTTTGAAGACATTCCTTTTATTATTATCTAGAATGACTAAAAATGAAGGCTACAGTCCTCCTCCTCTCTTAAACTCCATATGCGAAAGTAGATGATAGTGAAGGGACACATACTTTATAACAATGGTGCAGGGAAAAGGCAGGGAGCTTACTAATCAAAGAGATTTCAACATATTCTTAGATAATAAAGATCTAAAAGGGAAATTATAAAGGAGACAGAGGAAGATGTAGCCTAAATGATATCCAGAAGAGAAAACACTGAGACAATTAGACTCTTAAACCATGGAGATCCTTGACACTTGTAAGTTTGGAGCAAGAATAGAGTACCACTGAGAATAGGACTTGCTATTAAAACTGAAAACAGGGCTTTCTATTAATTCAACCACAGTTAAATTGCTCAACCTTCCAGGCATAATTTCTCACAGATGTCTTTTCCCAAGGCAAAACAACAACAACAAAAGAAAGCTTTAAGATATGTGAATTGGCCTAGAGAAAAACAGAAAGACTTCCATAATCTAGCACAGTAGGGTTCCACAACATGATGAATAGCTCCTTGCCTACACACTCTGAGACAAACCCAACAATGTATAAATTGTGCAATTGTACACAAATTCCTCATTTTTGTTTTTGCTTCTTTGCTAAATATAAGAAGATAAGCAAATATCCCCTAACCTTTGATGACGTATCAAATAGCCCCTGATATTTCATGAAAGCCTACACCTTAAAAAGATTTAAGATAAACAAACAGAAGTGAATGGCTCCAAAATATAGAGATACATCAAGGAATACAGAGAACTTAGACAATTTAAAAATTCAGTGCAGAACAGAGTGATCCAAGAGCATGTTTTATCCAAAATAACACCTTGTTTCAATGTGAAAAAATCCAAGTTTGTGAAAAATAAAAACTAATCACCATAATAACACATTCATTGGAACAGAAAAGTAAGTCAAGTAAATGACCTAAGAAGATTAGAAGGGGAATTTTAAAAACATAGAAAAGCATTCTAAGAGTTATAACTTCTACTAGGAATTTTGGATAGATGAACAGAGAAAAAAAAGAATTGTACTACAGAAATAATGAGAGAGAACATTCTTTTTCATGCTAAAAAATCATATCCAGTGTCAAACATATTAATGAATGATTGCAAAATTTCAGACCACTGAAGGAAAGATATCTCCTAACACTGGAGGTAGAGAAGATTTAGTGATAGGAAAACATTTCTTGTAGGAGAATTAAAATGATGGCTTTAATACTGCATTCTAGAAAACAACAGAAAAAACTTCTTTAAAGTATTAAAGAAAATAATAAATAATAATAAATTTATAAATTTATACTCAGTCCAATCATTATTTAGCTGTAATGTTATAAGATTTAAGAGTCAGTGGATTTCAATGCAGAAGGAAGGGAAGCCCCAAGTAGAAAATTATTCAGCTGTTAGGAAATAAACCAGTCCAAACTATAGAAGGATGGTTATAGATCCTGGGGCAGAGATCTCTAGAATAAAGAAAGAAAATAAATAATATGCAAAGCAAGTGTTTGAAACAACTGAGGATAAGATACATGAAATGATAAAAGCACAGAAAATTCAGGAAACTAAAAAAATTGTATAAGAAACATACAAAGCAATCTATGATATACATATGTCTCTGAAATGAATCAAACAATGACATAGTAGTATTCTAATTATTGTGCCATTGTTTATTGACCTCATTAATCAGGATATAACTTTATTAGAATATAGAAGAGGGGACATAGGAAGTTTTTAAAAGCCAAAACTATGCTAGTTATCATGATAGGAAGCCAAAGATCTTGCCTAAAACTGTTAAAATAGAAAGTATTATTAAAGACACTCCATTTACGGAGAAGAATGGACTACTTTTAGAAAATGCTGCAGGAGACAAAATGAGTACATTTGGAGACAAAGTCTAGGTAACTGTTGAAGCTTAGAAGAGACTAACATCAGTGGCATTTGATTTAACTATGTGCATTTTAATCACAGTATGAGAAATACATTTTGGATATGCAAAGTGTATAGGACAACTCTGAGAATGTGGAGGTGTGAGAAGTCATCCAGTAGGTGTGGGTGGGGTGATGGGGAGAAGCATGTGTGGCATTAATATATGACAGATTTTAAACATGTTTTCCAAGCAATGTGTTAGATGTATTTACTTCAGTGATATAATGCATAACTTGTTTATCCATGAAATGTGCCTTATTCTTTTTCTTTAATCTTATTTGGAAATAATTTTAGATTTATAAAAAACTTACAAAAGCAGTACAAAGGGTTCCCACACACACTCACCCAGCTTCTCTTAGTTATGACATCTTACATAAACATGGTACCATCACAAAGCCAGCAAACAATAATTCATTACATCTAATCTACAAGCCTTAACTGATTTTCAGTAATATATGTTTTTTGTTTCAGAATCCACTTAGGTTCTCAATAGCATTCAACTATCATAGCTCTTTAATTATTCCTGGAAATTAGTCCTGGAAACTTTCTGTCTTCTTCTGTACTTCATGAATTCGATATCTTTGAAGAGCCAGCTAGTCTGCTAGCCCCTGAATTTGGGTTTGTCTGACATAGTCTCATGATTAGATCAAGGTTATTCGTTCTGACAAGAACACCACAGAAGTTATATTGCTCTCTTTTCATTGTATCATATCAGAAGGAATATAATCTTGTGTCTGCTAATTGGGTATTTTATTTGATTAAAGGAATGTATGCTAGGTGTACTCCACAATAAGGTTATGATTATTCCTTGTGTAATTAATAAATATTGGGGGTTTTCTTGGGAGGGAGATCCTCAACCTTTCTTAAATTAGCATTTTATTTAAGTCATTAATTTTGTATAAAACAACAATAGCTATTTAATAACTCTTATTAGTTTATGCCTTTTGCAATGTTTTTTTAACATGTATGTATTGATTCAAATCTTTTTTAATTATTCAGAAGGTCTCCATAAATCCAGCTTCAAGCTGGTGATAAGTTTTACTCTTGACACTAGTATTTCTCAGGTAAATGTAAATTTGACCTCATCCGGCATAATATCTGTAGATATGACTAGTTGTCTGAAAGAGATCTTTTAGTCTTGCCTAGGATATGGGAATATAGTTGGTTTTCAGAAGTTCTAAGTGGTGATTTTTACAAGGGTGAGTGAGGCACTTGGCTGTCCTCTGAGTGAGCTCTACATTATGAAATCCAGACACGATGAAATCAGATCAGAGATATGCAAACTCTCCTTAGACAGAATATTCTCAGTTCAGCCTCCCATGACTAAATTGATTGAATGCATTAACATGCTTAAAGAAAGAATGTGTCAGTCAGAAAGGGACTAACCAATCTACTGAAGCACAGAAAAGCGTCTTTTGCAAACATCAGCAGTGTCAACTTAAGCAGGATACAAAGCAGAATTTTGGCCTCCTCTAGAATGGCAGCAACCAGGCTTCTTGCAATCAAAATTCCAAGGACTAGAAATAACTCCTGTTTTGAGACCAATGGACAAATCTTGTATTTAGGACCCCAACACAGCAAATCATACAAAAAAATTTAATTAAAATTAGTTTTGAGAGTACATTTTTAGTGAAAGTTTAAAAAGTATTTATCATGGGAGAAATAAAAATTTTATTGAACTTCCTTTCACATTCTTATAGTTTTTATTATTTATATTTTGAATAACATAAGGGAAGTTGGGAGGCATGTTAAAATACTTGTGGCCTCTAAAGGTCTTAATCATGCCCTGTTCTGATCCCATGCTCACCAAGCAATCTTTGTGTTGTGATTTAGCTTTCCATGTAGGAGCTGTTATATGAATTCCTAGAATAGAAAGTGACATTAGTATTCAGATCCACAGAACAGCTATTTTTCTCATTGTAAATCAATAAATAGGCATTCTGGTTTTATGCATTGGTCTATGAGATTGTTTAATTTGACTCTGCCCCTGAGAGATGAAGTACTGTTAGTGAACAGCAATATCAGGTCTCAGATCTGTCAATCTAAAATCCAGAGTCTGGTTAATGTAGCAGACAATGGGAAACCTTGGGCAGAAGTGTCATCTGCTTCCTCTTAGAGACAAGTTTTTAATTTAACTTTATTTTTGACATTCATTCATATTTGAAGATTAACTCTTCAAAATCAAAGCTCTCTATCAAGAAAGCACCATATGTTCATGTTTGGGGAAGCAGAAGAAATATTACTGCTTACCAAGTCAAAACAATATGGATTCCAGTTCCATGCCTGCAGAGATAGAAGTCTTGACTAGTGAGCTAAATTAGGGAACTGAACTTAAAAACAAGCAACCTGGTGACTCAAAGGCAATTATTACCTATTACTAATATATTGTGCTTTTTTTTAATTTGATGATCTCCTATTTCAAGGAGTTTAACATCTAGTGAACAAAATAACTATACCGATATATAAACTATGCAAATTTCCTGTCACAGAGTTTCCTATCCATGGAGAAATATCACCTGGGAGAAGCTAGTTTCATATAAAGGAAATCTCTTGAGAAACACAGACAAGAAGTAGGGTTGAGGTTTTCTGAAGGAAGAGAGTTCAGTCAGTAAGAGTGACATGACAGACTCGGAAAATATTATTGGGCAGTTTAGGTACTAGGTGAGATGTAGAAATGATCAGATGAAATTCAGTACTGTGAAAGCAAGTGATTGCAAACCTGACAGTAATCTACAGGAAGATAATGAGTAGTCTGGAAGTCATGTTTATGATCTTGACATTTCACAGCAGAGGGACATGGGGCCCTATAATTTTGTAGGTAATGGATGCTTGATGTACTGTATGTACTTTCTTCTTGTCCCACAGAAAAAGACAATGATTTCTGCTAAGTGTCAGAACAGAGAAAAGAAGGTTCTAAGAAAAGGGAAACTAAAGTTTGCTGTGCTTCTTTTTTATTTTATCACAACCATTAGTTTATTTTTTCTTATTTTTATCTTAGTGAACTCCCAAGACTTTTTTTTAATTTAAAGGAAATGTACTTTTTAATTTATTTATTTACCAATGTATTATAATTATACAAAATGGTGGGATTCATTATGTCACGTTCGTACATGCACATAACATAATTTCATTAATCGCATTCCCCAGTACCTTCCCTTTCCCTCCCTTCCTTTACCCCCCATCGATTTGCTTCACTCTACTAATCTCCCTATTATTTTAATTAGTGCATTATAATCACACATATATACATAAGCAGGATTCATTGTGATATAGTCATACATGGATGTAGCATAAATGTATTTCAAACAGCAAGTGACCCAGCTAATAAGTCTACAAACATATTGAGAACTTATTATCTGGGCAATTAGTCAGGATTGTAGAAGGGAAAGAAGAAATTAATAAAATGGAAATCAGCTTTTAATTTGCTTATTATCTAGTTGGAGAGATAAGATTTACTTATATAAAATGTTCACTAGGAATGCAAGACAGAATACTAAAATCAGAAAGGAATTTTTATCCTTCTGGGATCATTTTCTTAATCTTTAAAATTAGAGACTTATTTAAAAGTCCCATGATTCTGAAGAACCAAAGGAGTGGTTCAGACAATTAGAGATTCAGAAAGGAGAGGTACATGTAGAGTGGGTTAGTCAGGAAAGGCTTTAGGGGTCTGAGTCTCTAAGAACATGTAGACTAGGGTTGAGGAAAACCAGGACAGAACAGCTTTCAGAAAAGTACATGAAAATCCTTTCTCTTTCTAAAAGGAAAAATATATATAATAACCATTTAACATCCTATATCTACCTTGATTCAAGTTGTCTCTTGAATTTTAAAAAATCATTTTAAAAATAAATATTCATCCGTTTCTTTTTTAAAAGCAGACAGCTCTTCAGAGTAGCTCTCTGCAATTTATCTAGTCTCCTACTCATTATTGCCCATAATATCCTCTGCTCCTGCCTTACTAAACTGCTTGAATTCCAGATGTTCCTCCTGCCTGACAAGCTCTTGTTTTGTATTTCCAATGTCTTGCACTTCACCTTGCTTATTCAGCAAACACTTTTCCAGGTTATCCTCCAATTGACCAGGAAAGGACATCTCTTCCTCTATGAAGTATTTCCTACATTTTCTATTCTTTTCTTAAAAGAGTTGGTCACTTCTTTCCTTTGGTCATAAAATTTTATGATTTAGATATGAGGTGTCACCCAAAAGCTCATGTGTGAGGCAATGTAAGAATGTTCAGAGGTATTTTGAAAACTTATACTCTGCCAAATTTGATAACCTAGAAGACATGGACAGGTTCTTGGACACACACAAAATCCCCTCTTTAACACAGGATATTGAAAATCTCAACCAACCAATCACAGAAAGCAAAATTGAAGCAGCAATCAAAGCTCTTCCAAAAAAGAAAAGCCCAGGTCCGGATGGATATACAGCAGAATTCTACCAAGCCTTCACAGAAGAACTAACACCGATCCTCTTCAAGCTCTTCCAGGAAATTGATAGAGAGGGAACACTCCCAAACACTTTCTATGAAGCAAACATTACACTGATTCCAAAGCCCAACAAAGACACATCAGGAAAGAAAACTACAGGCCAATTTCCCTGATGAACATTGATGCAAAAATCCTTAATAAAATTTTAGCTAATCGGATACAAAAGCACATTAAAAAGATAATCCATTACGATCAAGTGGGCTTCATTCCAGAGAAACAAGGTGGTTCAATATACGCAAAACAATAAATGTAATTTACCACATAAACAGAATTAAAAACAAAAATCATATAATCATCTCAATTGATGCAGAGAAGGCATTTGATAAAATTCAACACCACTTTATGCTCAAAACTTTGGAAAAGATAGGGATCAAGGGAAGATTTTTTAACTATGTCAGAACCATCTATGACAGATCCATAGCCAACATTATCCTCAATGGAGAAAAACTGAAAGCATTTCCACTGAATTCAGGTATGAGACAAGGCTGTCCGCTGTCCCCACTCTTGTTCAATATAGTCCTTGAAACCCTTGCCAGAGCTATCAGGCAAGACAAGGAAATCAAAGGTATTCATATAGGAAAAGAGGAATTCAAGTTATCTCTATTTGCAGACGACATGATTTTATACCTAGAAGACCCAATAACATCGGCCAGAAAACTCCTAGAGCTCATAGGTGGGTTTAGCGAAGTAGCCGGATACAAGATCAACTCCAGCAAATCGCTAGCATTTCTTTACACCAGCAACAAATCTGCAGAAGAAGAAATCAGAAAATCTCTCCCATTCACCATCACTTCCAAAAGAATGAAATACTTGGGCATCAACCTTACAAAGGACATTAAAGACCTATTCAAAGAAAATTATCAAACACTAAAAAAAGAAATTATAGAAGACCTGAGCAGATGGAAAAACATTCCATGCTCATGGTTAGGCAGAATCGATATAATAAAGATGGCCATTCTACCCAAAGCCCTTTAGAGATTCAATGCAATCCCCATCAAGATACCTATGGCATTTTTCAGAGATATAGATAAAGCAATTCTCAAGTTCATA
>PVKS010002612.1:0-115574 GCA_004027875.1 Aplodontia rufa | reverse complement strand
GATATCTTCCAGAAGAAAATGTGTTAGTTTGGGTGACCTATGGAGTGGGATATATGGAACAATTGATAAGGTTTTTGAGGTTTCTAGCCTGGATAAATGGATAGATGACAAAGCTTATTGTCCAGATAAGCTGAAGAGGTTTAAGAAATATTGAATTATTGAATTTCAGGTGGAGTTGGAGATGCTCAGTGTAGAGAGAATATGTAGAGATGAATTTGAGCAGAGAAGTGAGAGATGGGAAGACTTGGATGACCTTTTAGGTGGTTAGAGCAGATGAAGTGCCCTTGAGATTTACAGAAATAGGCAGCTAAAGAAAGAGTCCTCAGGACTATGAACAGTAGCCAAACACTCACTCCCAAAGACACTCTAAAATTTCTTTCATCTATTATCGGTTATTTTGTTGTATAATTTGTGACAATGTATTAAAACAGAATTGTAATTGGTGACAAAATATGTACCATAATAATATTTTTAAAATTGCAGATTATTTTTTCTAATAATGTTGCACGGATCCCCAATGTACAAAACATTTGAAAATAGAGATGTGCTGTTTGAAAGAGGCATGGATTGCTGTAGGCATGTATGAAAATAAACTGAAACTCATTTATATGTGTAATTAAGACATGTTTATAAAAATGTTTAAAAAAAGCAAACATGTAGTCCTACAGCTCCCTGCCAAGTCCCCCACTGAATTCTCCATATAATACTTAAAGAATCTTTTTAAAATCCTAAGGCATAATGTGTATCTCTTTCATATCATCTATCAATCTATCTATACATCCATCCATTTATCCATCCAGTGGATTCAGACAGCATCCTTCCAAAGATACACCCAAGATACGCCAAAGATACTTTTGCTCACCAGCGGGACTGCTTTGCCCCTCTTCTGCTGCTCTGGTTCCCCATTTGTTTCTGATAGGTGTTTGCAAAGTCATATGGACAAGGTATACAGCTGCCTCTGCCCATCATGAAAACATCACTGTCCACACCAAGAGGACTATCTCAATGTGCTCTCAAACCCCCAAATCTGGGGTGCCAGAACCATGCTGGTGTCCCACACAGGTGAGCATAAGAACCTTCTCTTCCACACTCTGAGACACTTTTCTCCACAGCCCAAAACACATGTGAAAATTTCCATCTTCCCCTGGCCTTGTCCTCTAAATGAATCTGGTCTACAGATCCAGATGAGAAAAGATACCATACCATCCTCTACATGGATACTTTCTTGCATTTCCTTCATCCTGCGATAAGGCAAAAGTAAATGAATGGAGTTAAACAATTTTATAGAAGTGTTTGCGTGTGTGCACAAGCACATGCGTGTGTGTGTTTATATGTGCATGTGTGTGTGTGGTTGGGAGGGAAGTGGATGCAGAAGATATCTAAACAATTAGTATCCAGCCAAAAATGCCCTCCTAAACAAGGAACGCTATTTAAAAAACCACTGGCGTGCTGTGGAAAGAACAATGCCTGTGTCACAAGAAAAAATTCAAAATTCTATTTATGTTGTTTATGACTGTGTGAGTTTGGTTTTAAGTTACTTTGCCTCCTGAGCATTAATGTATTTGTAATATGGAATTAACAATACTTATCTCTTTGGGATTATTAAAATACAAGATCGTGTTGCTAATGTACTTAACACCGATAGGTCCTTGGCAAATAATTTTTAAAAATAGGTTTGATCAATTTTCCTAGACATTTGAAATGGTTCAACTTAGCATGTGCTTTTTGAAGTGTTCTTCCACTTTTTCCTGTATTTTATATTCAAAACTGACTTCTGTTATGCTTTGCAGAAGAGATAGGTGCGTGTACATAGAAGAGAAATTTCAAATATATGAAGTTATTTAGTATGTTTGTATGTTTGGGGAATTTTATCTTTTCTATATTATTGAGTTAAAGTATTTAAAAATATTTTTGTGTGCAAGATTCCATTTCAAAATGGAATCTGTGTGCATAGGTGGACCTATAGAAATATTTTGCAAAAGTGCTTATGTTTTTTTGTTCCCAAATGCCTCATATGGTTGAAGTGAAATTTTATGATTTGAAAGCATTTTTCCCCAGCAAAATGAATCTTTGGAATGAAAATAATAGTAGGGCAACTGACCAGGCAAAATAATAAAGACGTTGACCATTTTCAGTTTTTTAATTTTGTCAGTTGTTTGTGGCCTTTCACACCATATGCTTTTCTCTTTCTCCCACTTTAAATGCACCCAGAAAGTTCCCCAAAGACATCCTTGCTTACCTGTTCATCCTTTTATTCTTTTAAACAAATTTTGCCTGGAATAACTATTTAGTAATAAAGGGTTTTGAGTTTGCACATAATGGCTTCAATTTCAATTTCATTGTTCACAGATTTTTTTTAAGAGAGAGAGAGAGACAGAATCAATTTTTATTGAGTTTTTCACATGGCCCCCATTGCTCTGACACTTAGTTGTGTATGTGGGTGCTGGGGTTTGAACCCGTGTACTTACACATGACGGGCAAGTGCTGTAACCATGAAGCCATCACTCCAGCCTCTATTTACAGAGTTTTAAACTAGAAAAAAAAAACTTTAAAGTTACAGGGAAAGTAAAATGTCATCAATGCTAGCCAAAAGTTTTCCACATTTTCATATTTGTCACTTAAAATATTATAGAAATGAGGCCTTCTCTACTCAGACTATTCATGCATTCATCCCTTCACTCATTTATTCAACAAATATATTGTGAATACCAATTGTAGGATAGCAACAGATAGGTCCTGAAGGAGAGCTATGACTAGGTAGAGTTCATCCTTGCCCTCATTAAACTTAAAAGTGGTTAGAATTGAAGAGATGTTTGCAAAACTATGTGGAGAAGAGAGAATCTCTACCAATGGCATATCCATCCAGTGTGGGAAGCTCCAATGATATTGGAAATGATATCCTTTCTACTCCTGGGCACTGAGAAGTCTTATTCATCATTCTTCCACCCTCTGCTTAAGTCAGCTTTACTATTCTGACTTATTAATTGGGACTTAGCTCAGATATGGGAAACACTTTGGCAAACCCGATGACTGAATTTGCTATTTATATGTTGCATATATGTTTTCATGTTCTATTTAAGATGACTTATTAAAACTTGCACTTTGCCTGTACATGCATTCTAATAACAATGGTGCTCTTTATTACGATCCTGGGGAGCCTTTTATCTTTTTTCAGTGCTTAGTTTTATAAGACAGGATTATCACCGTGAACATGACAGAGAAAACAGTTTGAACAAAGTTCTTAATTCACCACTGTTTGTTTGCTTTTAATTCAGTATGAAACTGTTAACCTTTACAAAAGACAACTAGGAATATGGCTAAATATTTATTTTCATAATCTCTAGTTTCACATATTTGTAAGTTCAGAACTGAAATTCTATATTTCCTCTGATGCCCTAGCAAAGTTAATGGTACCAACTCCTTTTTTGAACTTTTTCCCTTAACTTAGCCTCTTAATTTTTTATGGCTTTAAAAAATAAGACATGAAAAAGCAAAGCTAGATATGTTTTATCTTTCATGTATGACAGATGTTCCTTCACCCGTGTTTCATGGGCATTATCCATCTTTAGAGAACACAGAGATGGATGTTTCTGCAGGAGAGCCTCATGAAAAGAAGACTGCTTGTCTTGATTAGCAAATCCTTCTTATAGAATCTGGGGGACATAAACTGTTATACTTTCTCGATGTGATTCTGTATTGAACAGTAGAAAAATTAGCATGAGATGAAAATGTATAAAGCGACTGTAAGTATACAAACAACAACAGTGGCCATTTGGATACAACATGTTCTATGAGTGCCGTTTAAATTTACTAGCTAAAATTTTTTTAAAAATCAAATACTCAGAGGCTAAGGCCAATGTGACTCAAGAGCAGTTTCATTTTTAAGGTAATCAAGGAAGGGGGCTGGAGTGGTGGCTTGGCAATGAACGGCGCTTGCCTGGCATGCGCTAGGATGTGGATTCAAACCCCAGCACCAGTTACACAACAAAGTGTGGGAGAAACGAAAGTCACATGAAAAACTAAATAAAAATTGCTTCTCTCTTTCTCTCTCTCTCACTGTCCCTCTTTCTTTAAAAAACAGTCAAGGGTATAGGATATTTTTAGTGTACAGAAATAAGGAAAAATAAGTGTATTAAATATGTACATGAAATAAACCGAGTCTCTAGCCACCAAATGTATCCAATACAAGTTCACTTTAATTGTCGTGGAAGAAGGTAGACATACTCCCTTTTGGTTAAGCCTGATCCTATCTCCTTATGATGCTGGCAGATAGAGCAGCTTTGTCTTTCAGATTTTCATCCAGTTATTTTTAGTTCTTCTGAAGCCTGGGAAATAAGAAATATAACCTCCTTGAAAAGTCCAAGCGGGCCAACCATAGCAGGGCCTCTGAATCTGATTAGATAAAACAACAAAGAGGTTCTGTTGGGGCAGAGGCAGGAAGAACCAAGGTGGGTGGCAATCTCTGCTTAACTCAGGGGACATGGAGCCTCAAAGAATTCAAAAGTGGGTGAAAAAAATAACATAAGCAACAGACAACTTTCCCACACCTCAGGTCACTCTCTAAATACAGCTAGAAAAAGTTTCCCCACACTAAACTTTTTTTTTAATTTCTGAAGTATAATAAACAGTATGTGAATGTATGTTTATCTTAAGCACCATACTGAGAGAGATATTCGCTCTCTATAGCATTTGTGCTCCGTATTAACCAATTTTCATCCCTGAGCTTAGAAGGTAACTCAGAGCAAACTTTAAGATAGAAAAATAGATATTTGTTTAAAATTTCCCAGTATGATACTGGAGGAACTTACTGCAGGCCTTTCCCTTGGTTGTTAAGATGAAAGAGAATCATAGGAGTAAACATGTGGGTGGACATTCTCCTAAAGGCAGCACTAAGAAATCAAAGTGATTTCACTTCTGCCACTGGTTTTTGGAATCAGTGTGCCAGATTTTATATCAGGAAATACCAGGCTAAGTCTAACCAAGAAGCTGGGGTTGGTTGATGTGCTGGCAGGTGTCAACAATAGCTTTTGACAGAGCTTGAATAAGTGACATCATGCATCCCCAGCATTACCACATTGTAAATGAAAACAATAAAAAGGAGAGTGGGTACTGAAATACAAGATAGTGGACATCTGGTGTCTCCAGTGCTTTGGAAGTCACTAAAGTGTCCTGTATTTCAGCTTTACTGTTGAAAATATGGGGATTGTCTTACGTTTTACATTCATTTGGTAACTTGGGAATCACTCCAGATTCTTACCCCTGTTTTTCTATATTGCCAATGTGCATGTTTAAATCTGTAGAGAAACTACAAAGAAGCAAATTAGAATAAAGGCATTTCACTTGTTTCTTAGGTACCAGTAAAGTCAACCTTGTTAAACTTGCTTCCTACTTTGTCTCTGAGTTTTTCCACTTCTGTCTTCATTTATCAACACTCCAATTCTTTAATGTGTCATGGGCAGCAGACAGACACGATGGCAGTCATGGAAGAATCATTTTAATGGAGGAACTGCAGTGTGTTTAGGCCAAGGAATCCTACAGTCTGTAGAGGGAGTGGGAGACAACAGGGCATGTGAGAGGAGTGAGAGAGAGGGTACAGTGGGCTCAGCCAACATGCCAGCACGTCCCATGACCCTACCAGATTCTGCTTGTCACCAGACTTTCAAGAGCTCTTTCCTATGGTACAAATAGGTTTTTGTGTAGGCCCCAGGTTCTGTGACCATTGAATATTCTGTGGATCATTTGGATTTAATGAATGACTATTTCATATCCACCCTACAAGCCTGAGAGAGCCACTGCTAGGACCCAGGTGTGAGGATAGAGGTGCTTTCTGGCTTCCCTGACATGGCTACATTGAGTGCCTGGTCTGAGACCGATGCTGGCAGTTCTGTCTTTTTCCTATGCCTCCCTGTGCAATGACTGTGAGGAGAAGACCTGGCACTTGTCTCTCAGTACCACAATACCTCTCTCAGTCTAGGGATCCTTGAAGTCCAACATGGAAATCACATGGCAACACATTGTGCAGCCATCTTTACGCTTTTTGGATTGCAGGTAGCCAAAGGCATTGGGAGACTTCTGATTTTAAAATATTATAATATTATATAAATTTTATAGCGCACTCTTGTTTTTAACCTTGATAAAAGGTGTCTATCTGTCCTGGAAATACATAATATTATCTGCGTGAACCCCTGTACAGAAGGGTCTCTGTGCTTGGCAACCTCTTGTTTGAAGTTTCATCATGTACAACTGGTAAGATTACTTGCAACAATTCCTGAATTTATTTATTTCTAGAGAGAGACATAGAGAGAAAGAGGGAGAGAGAGGAAAGACAGAATCAACTTCATTTAGTTTTTCATCTGGTCTTCGTTCCTCCAACACTTAGTTGTATATGTGGTGCTGGGGTTTGAATCCAGGTCCTTGCACAAGCCAGGCAAGTGCTCCAACTTCTGCACCACTGATCTAGCCCCTAGGTCCTGAATTTCTGATTAAAAAGACACAAAATTGGGGCTGGAGCAGTGATGGGTCAGCAGTCACACGCTTGCCTCGCATGTGCGAGAACATGGGTTCAAAACCCAGGATCATGTACATACAACAAAGTGTCAGAGCAATGGAAACCATATGAAAAATTAAATAAAGTTGATTCTCTCTTTCTTTCTCTCATTGCCCATCTCTTTTTTTTTAAATATACAAAATGGAAGTGATGGAATTTATGAACCAGTTCTAAACATTATATGCACTTCCTAATTAAGACTTTTCATGAAAAGTGTTAAAATTGGTCAGACAGCTTCCTACCCAAGGTATAATAAAATCTTAACTTTCTCATCTTAGGTTTCCTTTTCTTTAAAATAAACACATTACTTTTAGGGAGAATTTTTCAGTTTATTAAGTGTTTTCACACATTATCTTTGTGATCCTTTGAGAAGTTTGGACTAGATGGTTTATTAGCTGCACCCTCCCTTCATCTCTAAACTTCTACTAGTCTATGGCTATACTTTCATTTAAGGGCCCAGACTGGAAGACGTTTCCTCAAAGAAAAACAATAGAACAAACTGACCCTGTGTAGCCAAGTGATGTATGAATGTGCTTCATAAAGTCCACATACCTTTAGACAGCACTTTAAAAATATGGCACTCAGGCCTTTTTGTTTAAAGGGTCAGAGGCTCAAGATAGGAAGGTTCTGAAGTAGAGGAGACAGTCTGTCAGTGCCCTGGGAGACAGAGCAGCTGAGCATTTGAAGTCAGGCAGCCACCCACAGAGTGCCAAATTTGCCATCATGGAATTGGCTATGTGAGTGCTAAGCAGGAGTACAAAGAATATGACACCTGTCCTTTCACTTATTCCCTTTCTTTCAGCATCTTTTTTTGCTAATCACCTCATAACTGCATCAGTTCAAGAAATAAACAATGGAAGAGACAAGACTCTGACAGAGCAGTCCTAAGAGTCTCTCCAAAGTGAGCCTTGAAAATAATCCTCAGATTAAGCCTCCAAAGCAGGCTATTCCCTTTGTTCTTGCAGGCTTCTTTTATGTGTTAAGAAACAGAACCATTTTCAAAGAAATATGAATTTTATTGTTGGTTTGACAGGGTCTTGATCAGCATTTTAGGGAATATTTTCCTTGCAAGAAATTCTCCCAAGCTTCTCGTTCTTAGAAAATAGTTTAGCTAGTCTTGTGGAATGCTCACATTTTAGGTGGTATAAAGCACGTTTAAGGTGGTTTATTAACCATAGAAAGCCTTTGCAATCTGCCAGCATTGTTTGTAACTTAGTAAGATGCACACCAAAAAATTCTTTTTTGAAAATTCCTGGGGAAAATTGAGATCTTTGAAGGTTCAGGATTATTCTATAACTATTGTGAGTTTAGGGAGGTGATCTCTTAAGTAGCAAAGAAGTACTATAGTGACTCATCTTCAGGTTTGGATTCCATGTGTGGGGTTGTGTTTTGGACGGAGCTCTCTGGAATAGCAACACTCCATCAAAAACACAGTGGCACACCTGTACTCCAAATGGCAGAATAAGGCAAAACACATGACATCAAAATGCCGGCAATCTTATTTAAAGAAAAAAAAAAGGAAGGGAAAAAGAACTTCAGCTGTGGCAAAGATAAAGCCAACACTAAGGCAATAACATACTTGAAGAATGGGAAGTTTTACATGTGGTGCTCCTGACATGATTTACCTGTCATTTAACCCCTGCTCGTGAGCCATGTTTGCTCTGTGTGATGTTGACATGGACACCGCATACACAGCGTGTGAAAAGGTGCTAAGACGATGTTCCATCCTAAAAATAAATTATCATTACAGATTACACAATGAGAAATGACTGCTACTTGTATTTCCAAAGCTCTAGCACATCACGAAGAAGGTAACAAAAAGACTTTTTCTGGAATTTTAATGGTACAGATAAATCAGTTTTTTTTTATTTTAAGGCAGGACACTATAAATTAATATGTAATATTAAAAAGGAAAATTCATACTACTGTTCTTCATGTGAAACTCACAAATTACCTTTCCTATCCTAATGAATTCTTACTGAGAAAAAGAAGAGCAATGTGTACCAACTTGGTTGATCTTTCACATAGTTTTTGTTTTTCCTACGGATATGAGTTAAAACAGTGTAACAGAGATTATTCTGTTTGCATAGTCATCTGTTTCTTTCACTGATTTTAAGAAATGGTTTTTACATGAAAAGAAGCAAAAACAAGTAGGGTAAAAATTTCCGAGAGATAAAAGATTATATCTGTCAGAAGATGGATTTTTAGTGACAAAGTTTGAACTTTTGTTCACTGAGACTCGCTCTCTTTTCCATGTGGTCATCTTCACAGATTTACATTGATTTCCCTTGTTACATAGAAAATATGACAGCTTATTGCCCATTGGATGATGTTCATATATTATCATTGTTTTGCAAAGTGTTTTTATATGGCATTACAATGTGTTTTTGTATCAATTAGTTGTTTTCATCCCACGAACCTTGTATTACACCCCTACGTAGCAGCTTAGTAATGCTTCTGATTGTGGTCTAAAACACAGGAAGTGAAATTAATACCATTGTTTGAAAATGCTGCTTTGTGATAACTATGTGCACATTGGACAGTCTTATGCAGAGGACCAAGATTTGGCACTAAATGCTTACTTTTTCCTCTATGGAAATATCACAGAAAATAAATATTAAAAATTCTTGCTGCTTTTTCTGTTGGCATTCAGGAAATAAACTCACAACATCTAACTTGGAAGTTTGGTGCCACTACAGTCTTTATAGAAGAACATGTGGCTGGCAATTGAGAAGCACGGAAAAATCATGTGGATTAAAGGAAATAAATTAAGAGCTGAGTTATATAAATCTTGAGGGCTCCTTGCACCTGGAATCATTTTCATGGTAGTGTGTACAATTGGGCTTTCTCCTCTTTAAAGTATCCTGGCTACAGGATAAAAATCACTGTTTTGAGTAAAATACTATACAAATCTGTTATTTGGTGACTAAAAACATTTTTTTCTTGTTGAGATTTTCAAGAAGTACTACAATATGTTTTGGTAGGGACTGACAAAATTTTCTATTACACATCTTTGATTTCAGCTTAATATTCTCTCTTTGTGTTTTTGTTAGCTTTCACTGAATTGATATAACTCAGCCTACACTTTGTATTCTCAGAAAATTTGTGGAATTGATATATACTGAATTTGGTAGAAACAATCTGGACATGGTGTAAAAAGTTTTAGGACATTTAAAACACAGTTTTGTGGACAAGAAGCATTCTTATTTTGTATGTATGATAATAGAAAAACTCAATTTCCCCTTTATAATGTGTTTTAGAAAGAAAATAAAAGGGTAATAATATTGCCATTTTGGGGCTCCTAATTTATCACAACATGTTGCTATATATTTCATAAGCATCATTCAATGATGTGAACATTTATTGAGCATTTAATATAGCATACTGGCTGAAGCACTTTATATATATTAACCTACTGAATTTTCCTAAGGACCTTATTAGGAAAGAGATTTGTTATTTCTATTTTACAGATAAGGAAACTAAAGCTTACAGAATGTATGACTCTTAGACATTGTGCTAGATTGCTTCCCTATGCTGCTCTATTTTCTTACTCAGTGTTTGCAACATCCTATGAATTGGGTATATTTATTCCCTTTTTACAAATGAGTTTATTGGAGGCTCAAAGATTCAGTAACCAACCCAAAGTCATGCATGTGGGAAGTGATAGAGTATGAATTCAATCCATCACTGAGTGATGCCTAAACTCATGTTTTCCCCATCACAGGTATGCTTTTGCAAGAAGGCTAAGTCAACCCCTTTAGTGAGCCTGTCCTGTAAGCATGGGGCTGGGCAGGTCTGGGATCATGACCATAAGGCAGTGTGGCAATGGCACTGCAGTATGCCATGAACTCTAGCCTGTACACATGGTTCAAATTGGCCTCCTTACCCATGCTGCAAGGTCAGTGCTCAGAAATGAATTGAGAACTTTAGAGTGGTTTGCTTCCCAGAGTGGATGTGCTCCTTCAGATGGGCTCTTTGTGGAAATCCCGCTGGGACTTTCACATAGCACACATATTTGTAATGCCTTCTCCTGCCTCAGGCTACAAGGGTGCTTTGTAGTTAGAACCTAGTTCATTTTAGAATCCCATCTGGTCTTTGGTGGAGCACATTGGAGAAAGTGAACTATAGATTAACCCCCAAGCCAGAAAATATTTTCATGGTTCCCATTTCCATAAGGTCACAAAAGTGTATGAGAATAGAATGTTTCACAGGAAGTAGAAATCCATACTCTCAGAAATAATTCTTTTTTCTAGTTCTAACTTTAACTCTTCAGATCTAATTATATACGATGCTACAAGGCAATAAACATAAAGTTCTTGTGTCAGTAAGTTAAAGAGAAAAGGCTCTTCATGTCCCAGTCTTATAGAAATAAAATCTCATCCATTACTCACATATATGTAATATCTTTATATTGTGAAATTTCCTACCAATTTGAGGAGTGATAATAATAAAATAGAGTGAAATATGCCCTTAGAGTTACTCTTTGTATTGTTTTGTGAATACACACATACATATTGTCAATGTACCTTCCAAAAGTTTGTAATATTTTCTAATGTCATGAGCATCATAAAGTTTGTACCCCTAATTCTCTTTCTGAGGACGAATTATCTCATTTAATGAGTGCCCAGTCTTTACTTTCTTACAAGGTAGATATTAATGTAACTTTATCTACATTTTGAATCCAGCAAATGCTTATAAATTAAGTGACGTGAATCTGCCTTCTTGGTGACAGAGGGCAATGAGCCTGCCATGGCCAGCTCTGAAATCTTTTAGGGCAGAAGTTCTTAAAATTGCTCTGTAGCAAGTAGGTAGACTTAAGTAAGTTCATAAAACTCTCAAACTCCTAATGTGAATTTTTGCATTTTCTAATTGTGGGAGAAGAAAATCATTCATCAAAGTCTGTGACCTCCCAAAAGAGATGACTGAGAGATATACAAAAGCTCCTTTAGCCTCATCTTCTTCTTCTCATCAAGAATCACTTCTACCTGTCAAAAGATAGAAGACAACAACACAATATAGAAGAAACACATGGACAGATTTTATTCTTAAATGTTTCCTTCATGAATAATGCTATTCATTTTGCACACAGAGTGTTAATATAGAGATATTCACTTCCATTATTGTTTTAGTAGGCTTTTTTTGTTGCTGTGACCAAAAGATCTGACCGTAACAATGAGAGGATGAAAAGGTTATTTTGGCTCACAATTGCAAAGGTCCACAGACAGCCAACCCCAAAGCTCTGGGCCCAAGGTGAGGCAGATCATCATGGCAGAGGGTGGGCACGGTGGAGAAAAAGCAGCTTGGACATGGCAACAAGGAAGCAGAGAAAGAGAGATCGGCTCACGAGGGACAAATTATAAACCCCAAAGACACGCCTGCAGTGACCTACCTTCTCTAGCCACACCCTACCTGCCTACAGTTACCACCCAGTAAGTCCATATCAGTGAATTAATCCAGTGATTAAGTCAAGGCTCTTATAAGTAAATTGTTTCACTTCCGAAAATTCTTGCGTTATCTCACACATGAGCTCTTTGGGGACACATCATATCTAAACCAGAACACTTTGGATGTGCAAAAGTTAAAAATATTCTGAGAATAATACATAAAATGAATGTGCAGAATGATGGGATCCTTCAGATAGTTCTTAACATGTGAAACACATGCAACATAATAATGAAATATTTTCAATGACATTTTCAGAGAAAATATTTCAAATGATTCACACATCATTCAGCAATAACTGCTGATATGATTTGGATGTGGTTTGTATCCCAAGGGTTCGGTTTTGAAAGTTGGTTTGCCAGTGTGGTGAGGTTAAGAGGTGCTGATACCTCTTAGAAGTGGGGCTTAGTGGAAGGTCATTAGGTCACTGTGGATGCTGCCTCCTGAAGGAATTAAAGTAATTCTTGCTGGATCCTCATTAATTCTTGAGAGAAAATTGTTATAAAAGAGCAAAAGCACTGACTCCTCCCCAGTTCTTGCCTTCTTTTCTCACCATGTGATCTCTTGCTGTGCATGGTGTCATCAGTCAGGAGGGCCTCACCAGAGCCAGTGCCATGCTTTACTCTTTGAACTTTCAGCCTCCAAAACTGTGAGATAAATGTATCTCTCTTCTGTATAAGTTATCCAGCCTCAAATACTATGTTATGGAAAACAACTAATACTGTTACCGAAGTTATCAATGTTAAAGCAAATTCTGTAAGTGATTCCCCACTTCAGGTTAGAAAATACTCATTGTGTTCCTAAGGGTTCAGATAAAAACACACCAAGGTAGAATTAACGATTGACTTGACAGAATTCCATTCTCCTTAAAAAATTCTACAAAACCTCTCGAATACATAATTTAGACAGTCTACATCTTTTATCTACACAAATGAACATCCACTAGGAGCAGCTACCCTGTAGCCCTTTAGAATTCTTTCTCTTTGTTACAATCAGTTGGCGTTTTCTTCCCCTTGCATCCTTCTTTCCTTCGTGCTTGGTACCAGTTGTACCACTCTCCTGATATTCCAGTTTTTATCTCCCTGGGATGAGTGTCCAGTGGTCTCTGGGACAGTAATGACATTGATTGTCAGAAAGCAGAGAGAGAGAGATTAAAGGAAGACCTCATTGCTTTGCCCTATATGCCACCTTTCCCCAACGATGGTAGCTTCCCAAGATTCAGTAATTGGGGTCATCCATTGCATTCTTGCTTGTGAGTTCCCTTATCATTTTCTCAGACCTTTTCCTGAGCTCTTTTGCAATGCCCTACTGTCATAAAATGTTCAGGATAGTTTATTTCTTTTCTCTGGATTATAGATGAATCTTGCTTTGATTTTTTTCCTAGAAGAACTATTAGTTTATAAACATGCAGACCCTGCCCTACCCACTCCAGGTCCTTTGCACATACCATTCCTGTTTTTCCCATTGCCATCTGCTTAGTTTTATCTCGTTCTCTCTCTCTTTCTCCCTTGCTTGTTCCAGATCTATGATTAAATGATAAGATCCCATATATTGGCTTTCTCACTCCATTACTCTAAATTCCCCTTACTTAATTTGTCTTCACAGTATTTAGATCACCTAATGAGGTCAAGGGCTGTGTTTGTGTACTGCTCAGTGTCTAGTACAATGCCTAGGGCATACAGTAAGTACTCAATAAATGTATATTAAATTCCTTGAATAAATAATACCTAACACCATTTTGCAATTTACTAAGTGCTTTTATATTTGTTTAATTCACCACCAACACTTACATTTATCACTGAGAAATCTGTTCATCTGATTTTTTAAAAAAAGGAAAAGAAAATAGAGAAAAATATTTAAGCTCCTTTGTTTCAGTTTTAAGAAATAGGTCATTAAGAAAAGGGACATCCTGGGATAGGTCAAATGGTATTGTGTTGTGGAAGATCTTACCAGGGATTTCAACATCCTGGGGCTGGTTCCAAAGTTAGGGAAAACATTTGATGTTAAAATAAGTATAGTAATTTTATTTTTGGGAAATCACTAATTCCATTCACAAAAGACTGATATGTAACAAGAATAATTCCAAATTATTAATTTATCATGAGAAACATTGTAAGTTTAGAGAGAAGACATTTCTGTCACTAATTATATTCTTTTCCAACAGAATCATCTTTATGGGAAACAAAGTTATAATTAGAAAGTTGCTTTGTAAGCATGAGAACAAAGGATGGAGTGAAAATTGAATAATTTGAATAGCTATGTCATCAGCAGCTATAATAACATACTTAATAAAAATAATAACAGCCACCATTTTGAACTTATCCTACATACCAGGCATTGTGCTAATTTACATGGATTTATGTTCATATATGATAAACCATTTTACAGATGAGGCTATGAAAGATTAGAAAGGTTAAATAACCTAAATAAGATCATGCAGTCTACAAGTGATAGAGCCAGGACTTAGCCAGAGGGCATTTTGAATTTGAGATTCCTGTGTTTCACACTGCCGTACCGAAGAGTGTTCTTTCTTACTAATGAACATTTTGACAGGAATGTTGTTTTACTGGCTACTGCAATAACCATAATTAGCTAGTGAAGTCTATCTGGGAGACATTCTATCTTTTGAAGTTTGGCATCTGATTTCTGATACCAAAGCCCCACTTTGGATTCCTCTTTTGGAATTTAGCTTCTACATGATAATGCTTATTCTTCATTCCCTGGATCTTCAGTTATACCACCTCCTGTATGTCTTGATCTTGAGAATACTTCAGAAATTTCTCCGGCTACACAGTAGAAGCATCTTGGAAGTGTAAAAGAATATTGTTTTGGATCTAACAATAGACCATCTGGACCTGCGTTAAAAAAACACTTTCCTGGGTGATTTTAAAAGAAAAGTCAGCTTACCTGTAATATGCCATGCTTTTCATTATCCAGACATCACTCAGGTGTTCCCTGGACTTTTTAGCTCAGCATTTGGTGGAAATGGTATGCTCACAATATTCTGTTAAGTTGCCTTTGTTTGAGAAGATAAATTTCTTCCCTAATTTTCATATGTTAATAAAACTCTTAATATAGAGTATTTCTGTATCTTTGTGCCAATTATTATGCCTATTGGGCCTTTGAACACATAGGACATATGTGGCCCCTTTTTCTAGAGCACCAATTCTACTCAAGTTTTCAAGAGAAGAGTAGTATTTTTGTTAAGATAAATTTAGTTATATTAAAGTCTTGCATTCAAAATTTGCATGAGTCTTAAAGTTTAATCGCTAGGATTTGAAATAAATTTCGTGCTTGGAGTGACTCCTTCAGTTATGATACTGATTCTTTCATCTTGACCAAGGCAGGAATTTCATAAAAAAGTAAGAGTGGAGGAGAGTTTGAGAGGCAGATCAAAATTAACAATATTCCATGAAGACAATATAGTAATAAAGTAAAAATGAGAAGCCTAGACTTCCATTCAGGCTGTCTTGGGTGCTGGAGATCTAAAGATGAATTGAGTTGCAGAAGCTTGCAGGTGTTAATGGGAGGAAGAATGGTTTAGATAGAATTGTAGCACAAGATGGCGAATGCTGGGAAGGAAGTATGTACAAAGTGCAAATGGAGTACAGAGTGCCAACTGTGATAATGTTGAAAAGATTAAGAGTAGGGACTAAAAACTGGCAGAGACAATGCTAAATATTTGTACAGTACTTTATGGTTTCAAAGCGTTTTCACATAAATTGTTTGGAGGTCCCTAAGCACTTTGTGGTGGAATAGATTATCTTAATAAATGAGAGAGATTTGCCCAGTATCACTTTTCTTGTCCATGCCCTGTCTTCTGTGTCCAAACCCATTGCACTCCTATGACATCATCTTCCATTCATGTCATTCAAATACAATGGCATGGGTGCTACCTAGAAAATGGGAGCATCTTAGTGCTGCTTTAATTTTCCTTTTTTAAAAAGATTAAATGTTAAATTATTTTGAATAAGAACAAAAATCTTTCACTTTTTAACATTTCTATAATACCTGAACAATACTACTTGACTAATTGATTTTCTCGGTATTGAAGTTCTGCCAATCAATGTTTTCTCGATCTAAGGAATACAGTGTCTTTCTTTTGAAATATTTAAACAATCCTTTTAATGTTTAAAGGTTAAAGCCTGTCTCATTGGTTTCCCTTCAAAATATGTTTTCCAACTTGTGCTGTGTGTTATTATAACAAATAAAAACACTATTAAAAGCTCTGGGTAAGCTTTTTCCTTAAGATAAGTGCTATGCTACTAGAACACATGATATCATATTTGGCTCCAATGTTTGGAAATGAAACAGTATAAAAGATGACAAGTTCTAGTAGCCATGTCATAACAGGAGATGAAGTTTAAAACAGGACTGACAAAATAAGGTTCGAGGAAACTGACTATTTTTTAAATTGTACATTTATCATGACAGTTTTGGGGTTAATCTCTGGAACCAGCACAAGGATGAATGAGGTAATATTTGCACATGTTTATGGATAAGATAACCAAGGGGGGGAGCTCATTTCCAGGCTAATGCACAACTGAGATTATATACTTGATGGCTGGAAACTGCTGTGTGATTAGGATAATGCAGAGTTTAAAAAAACACTGCCAGTGGAGTGCTGAGCAGTCACTTTGGTTCTGAAGCTTTCTGAATGGGGACAAGAAAAAAAAGAGGCAGGGAAAGGGGCAGGCTGGGGCCTGCCAAAGAATGATTTGGAAAGCCAGAAATAGGAGGTATAACTCCCTCTTAGAAATAACATGATAAGTGTTAGTAATTAAAACCTCACTGAAAAGTGACATCTGTTGAAAAAACTAGCTTAAAGTTGTTCATGTATACATTAGGGTATGAGAGGAGTCTGTAACATTGATTTCTATTCCTTCCTACCCAGATGTTATTACCAACAGAGAAATGTTCAGTGGTCTCGTGTGGACCCACTGTGTTTTATTCTATGGCTTTTGAGGAAGGGGAAAGAAGGACTAGCGGGGATGTCTTGACTGAAGTGCACCATGAATTTCATGTCTCCTACGTAAAAAGCACTTTTAAAGTGCACCAAGACATTTTAAGTGTTTCAATAACATGTTTTTGTGACAATAGAGATGTGAGTGTACATTTTCGTAGTATTAATAAAAATATCATAGTAATTTACAGGGTTGAAGTGAACCCTCAATTGGATCACAATGAAGCACTTTCAGACCTAGTGGCAAACTTTGGGACATGGAGATAAAAACAAACATGATTTCTGATTGTCTCTATGATCTGAAGTCTCAGTTGCCAGGGGGCTTGAGTTTTAATGAGGGTCCCCATTTTTGGAACTAGTTTCCCTACCCAGTAGATCCCAGATTTACAAGCTTTGAGATCTTTGCAGGAAAGACAAAAAGGCACATTTGTTTCTTTCTCAACTGGTATAGTTTTCCAGATGTTATGAGAGCTAAATTGGCTGAGAAGAAACACTTGTTTGTGTCTCAGTCTTGTACTTGGGTCTGCAAACTTGGCAAATGGCTCATAATGAATATCTAAACAAATAAACAAAGCATTTCCAGGATTTGCTGACACTCAATATCCTATTCTTTTTAAACTTCACCAGATGCAAACACTAAAAGCCAACTCTAGTTTCTGTTCAGTTCAGTTCAGAATTTCTTCAGAGAATTACACTGGTTAGAATCTCATAACTGATTGTCTGAATTAATGTGTCTGTGGACGTAAGAGTCCTTGCTTGTTTACTGGTGAGTGAGTGCGTCTGGTAACAAGAGAGGGCCTTGTTGATTTAAGTTTCTTAGTGTCATGCTTGATGGGGCACTTTTACATCAATGTCACATTAAGTTTTGACTATTCAAGTCATGATGGTAGGCTGGGATGCAAAGATGTTTAAGACCAGTTTTCTGACCTGAAAGTATCTGTGATGTCATAGAGACATTGATGAGTCCACATATCACATTTCAAGTCTTTTGTTTTAAGAGAAATAGTGAAGGAGGCAGTGAAGCTTGGAAGAAATAAACAAACATGTTGATGTACATGATGATGAGATTCACTGTGGTATATTTATATGTGAACATAGTAAAATTAAGTCTGATTCATTCCATGAACTTTTGCTATGTTATCCCTCCTCCCTCCATTTTCCTCCCCTTTGTCTATTCCTCTGATCTTTCCCTTATTTGGGGTTAACTTTCACACGTCAGAGATAACATTCAACCCTTTTCTTTTTGAGACTGGCTTATTTCACTTAGCATGATAGCCTCTGGTTCCATCCATTTGCTGGAAAATGCCATAAAGCCATCTTTCCTTATGGCTGAGTAATACTCAATTGTGTGTATGTACCACATTTTCTTTATCCATTCATCTATTTAAGGGCATCGTGGTTGGCTCCATATCTTAGCTGTTGTGAATTGTGCTGCTATAAACATTGATGTGGCTAGATCAGTCAAATAGAGGGAAGAGACTGGGGGGATGGGCAAGGGGAAATACTAGGGATTGAATTAGAACAAGTTATAACCCATGCTTTTATAATTATGTCATTGTATATTATCAAATACATCTAAAAAGAACCAATAAAAATGAAGAAACAAGAGATAAACATGGATTTTGCCATCTAGGTATGTATCAGTTCAAATTCTGGCTCTTCCACTTCCTGACCTAGAGCACATCCTTTATCATTTGGTTTCCATATCTGAATAGTGGGGAATTTCTCAGTTACTTTATATGGATATTACAAACAATAAATAGAATTTTGCATGAAAAGTGTCCAGCACTGTACCTAAAATATAAAAGATGTGCAACAAAACTTTTCAATAAAATATCCATATCTGAGGAGATAAAGGAATGCTCTGTAGGTTAGTGGCCTTTGAGGAGAGTACTGAAGGATGCACAGAATTTCATACTGGTTGATTTGAGGAGCACTGTAGAAGAAGACAGAATAGCAAAGGTATAAGGAAGGAAGTATGTGTGGGGAAGAACATGCAGTTCTATTTGACCTAAGAGGACATAAGTAAGACAGCTTTGTGTAGGTATGGGTTATAGATATAAACCTTGTAGGATCTCCAAATGCAGTGTGAGGAATTCTAAAATTCTGTGAGCAAAAACTCTCTGTGGGTACAGTATGTTTTCCCAAAGGAAAATTGGTCTTGTACATTCACTGGGGATAGTTAAAGATTGAGAGACTGGTTAGGACAGTTTTAGAGTAGCCCAAAAGAGAAGAAATGAAGGTTAATACTTGTATGGCAGAGGAAAGCCCAAGAGTTCCTCAGTTCCAGAGTCTGAGAATACAGACAGCCCCTTCAAAGAGTGTGTCTATTGCAAGAATAAATACTTAGTAAATGTGGAAGACAATGAGAGGAAAGGCCAAAAGAAAATAAAACTAAAAGACAGTAAAAGATAAGTGAAGCTGGGGAAGGAAGTGAAAGAAAGATGAGAGGGATGTTTTGGAACAGCTTGAGTTCATTCACAAGCAGGGATGTGGAATTGTAGCCATTAAAAATTAGATTAACACTTCCTTTCCTTTTTCTTTTACCCTGAAGCCCTCACCCCATGCACTGCCTTTAATAAATAGTACTTGATGAAGATGGTGATGATGTGTCCTCTTCATGTTAATCCAGGCAGTTATGAATGGATTGGGTTCCAAAAATCTGTTGTAAGTCTGTTGTTTGGCTATTGGAATGTATTTTTCCTTTGAGACAATGTAACACTCAGTGGTTAAATTCTCAAACTACTTCACAAAAGGCTATTTAATCCACAATGTGTCAGAATTACAGTGCTAATGTACTGCAGAATAGTAGTCCTTATAGGCATATTACAGACTTCTTGATGGTTTGCAAAGTGTTTTTGCATACATTTTGAAAAACTGAACATGTCTGCATAATATTTTTCCATGGAAAAAACGTGTTCCAAGTTTTAAACGCAGAGGCCAGTTACACATCCTCCACCCACTCTGGTTTTAGTGAAAAGACTTGGCTTCCCCCGAGAAGAGGCTCCCACATTGCCTTTCCCAGAAGTGGTCACTGGAAGGAACACCCTAAGGTGGGAGCAGGGAACGGGATGAGCAGGGGTCAGTACAGGAGGCTCCAAGGTGAGCTGAACCTCTCTGGCTTCACAGTAAGAAGAGGCAGTTTGAGTGTAGATTCAGTGTAGATTCTGCCACTTGCCAGCTGGTAACCTTATGTGAGTATTCAGTTCCCCTCTTGTGGAGGGAGGGTCACGGTACCTGCCAGGTGGGTTTCTGTGGTGTTTGAGACGAGATGATGTAAGAAAGGGTACGTAGCACAGTACCCACATAGTGGAAGCTCAGAATGTTCTCGAGGGGGTAGGGCAAGGGTTCAGGGACTAGGGAAAGCCTCTGGTGGGGGTGTCTCCTGGGTGAGTAGCCAGTTTCCAGAGGGACAGCAATATTGTGAGGACACCAATCAGAAAATGGAACCAGGGCTGGGCTGCCCTATTGTTGATAAACCCGTGGCTCAGTTGCAACTGTAGTGCTTGTTTACACATGAAGTTCATGGCAGCTTCCTCACAGTGCTTCAGTGACATGGTTTCCTTCCATCGGTGGCTCTGCCTAACTTCAAGACTTGGCAGGAAGGTGGTGGAAGGGGAAAGAAAAAGTGCTATTGTAGTATTGTGTATAGGAGAATTTTATGGATCAGGACTGAAAGGGGCTCCTGTCACCTGAATTTATGGATCATTGTATAGCATCATGTGACCACATCACACTGCAAAAGATTGGGAAGCACGGTATTTCTGAGTGCCCAGAAAGAAGGGGAAATAGTTTGGTGGTCCATTAGCAGTCTCAAAAGAGTACTGCTTGTTGCTACAAATTATTCATTGGTATGAATGATCCCTTAGTGTCCCTTCACTAAGCAAGCATTTAAAAGCAAGCCAAATTTTACAATATAAATTAACTTCAGCTATTTTACCTTCCTGGTGGTGTTTGAAGACACAGACAGTCACTTTTTAAGCTGTTCTTTACTTTTTTTCAATTATTTAATAGATTCAAGGTCAGAATAAAGTCAAACCCACAGCTCTTATTGAGTCCACCAGGTATCAATGTACCAACCTTCCCTGGATGATCTTGGGAAAGGGTCTGGAAAGGTGACAGCCTTCGGAAACTAATCGCTTCAGTGGTCCAAGATTTTTTAAAACTCTGTGCTCCCATGTTAGGGACAAAAAAATACATAGGACACGGAATTCACCCACAAGAAGCTTAACAATCTAGTGTTGGAGGTCTAAATAAGCAACAATAGCACAGCAGAATTAGCACAGAATTGTCCCATTTTCCTGAGGTGATGACTTCTTAGAGTAAGAGGACAGTGCAGGGTAAGGGGAGAAGAGATGGAGGTGAGAGTAGGCAGGCACCAGTGCACAAAGGATCTCATGAGCCATGTCAAGGGGTTCAGCCACTCTCCTTTGGCTGACTAGCACTAACTTCACTCTGGTGAACAAACCCGGCAAGTCAATTTATTCAAGAATTGATTTAAGAATTTGTTTGTAAAAATGACTTCCCAAAGCATTTCTGTATGGTTTTCCTCTATTAAATTATATAGTACAATTTGTTTAAAATTCTGAAGTGTGTGTGTGTGTGTGTGTATGTGTGTTTTTGTGTGTTTTCTAGGACACACAAACATTTTTCACATAATTGGCATGGAAGGCCTCTATGTAGTAGAGGCAGTAAGGAAAGGTTGCAGATTATGTTTCCTGTGTCCCCTAGGCTTGAAAAATGATTCATTTTCCTAGGAGAAGTTTCTTCAAAGTCAATGTAAATGCATGTCATTAAAAGTTTGGGAACCTTCCATGTCCTATTGATTAGCTGCTCATTAGAATCACCTGGAAACATTAAAAAATTCTAATTGCTAGGCAGGTCATACCCCAGAAAAATATCAGAATCTCCAGTAGTGAATCCTGGAACCAATACCCAATATTTTTTTTCTTTCTTTTTTTGTACCAGGTATTGAACCCAGAGGTGCTTAACCGCTGAGTCACATCTCCAGCCCTTTTTACTTTTATTTTATTTTTTAAATTTTGAGACAGCTCTTGCTAAGTTGCTTAGGACTTTGCTAAGAGGCTGGCTTTGAACTTAGGATCCTCCTGCCTCAGCCTCCTAAGTGACTGGGATTACAGATGTGTACCAATACACCCAGCTGGCACCAACATTTTTTGACGCTCCCCAAGTGACTCTAATTTACAACCCAGTTTGTGAAGCACTTATCTATTAGAAAGGATTACCTGTTATATGAAAAAGGCAAGTTCCAATGAATCAGATCAATTCATTTAAAGCATATGCTAGGCACTGTGCCTGTTCCTGGGGGCTGAGTCATGGATTCAGCCTTTAAGCACATCACACTCCAGGAGAGGAGTTGAACTTTCACGGGCCTAGGGGAAGAGGAGAAGGTGAAGGCTACAATGGTTTGGGTAAGTGATCTGCAATAGGAAGTACAGATTAAGAGTGAAAATTATTTCATTTGCTTTATGTACTACTTACCAGTGGTCCTTTTAATAGTGCTATGCTATTCTTCAGGGTAAGGTAAGGTTGGTTTCTGTGTATTTCAAATGTGCATCAATTAAAGGAAGTGAGGGAGTTTCTTGGTAAATATTTGATACTAGTCATGTTCCATGGAGAAACTGGGTCGTAAATCTAGAAGAATGCACCTGTGTGTTTGGGAGGGGATGGAATTTGATATTAGACAGGAATTAGAAGCCAGGAGAATGGGCTCCCATTCTCACGTAGAGCAGACCATTGCTTTTGCCTATCTACTTTTTAAAAAGGTATATCAAGGATCTCTTTTCGTAGAACTGCTTAAAAATAACAATATATTTATGGATAAAATTTATAAATATAATTTGTTTAAAATGTTTAAAAAATGTAACTTGAAAAGAACACTTGTTTTTTTTTCTTAAATGTTCAGAGCTAAAGAGCTCTACCAGGTAGCAGACCACATTCTCAGGGTTATAATCTGTACTATCATCAAAACATGAAGATACCTTTGACTCATCTGATAAATGGCTGATAAACCATATGGATTTTTATTTCCTTATTTTGCATTTCTTCCATATTCTATATTCAATTATAGGTCCAAATTAGGAACTATAATTGTCACTTCTTTTCTCTTTATCACATGGTTGGATGTTATGGACTAAGCACAGATGTTGAGTCCCAATTTTGCTCAGGATCTCTGGGCCTGTGTTTCCTTGTCTGTGAAATGATGATAGGAAATATTTGGTTGAAAAACATGAGTATTGGGAGGACAAATTCTAACAAATGTGAAAGAGCCATATGCAGATTTTTATATATATAAAATGAGTGCTTGATCAGTATGTGAGCAGTGGAGGCTCTTTAATTTCTAGAGCACACGTAGAATATGTACAAGATCTGTGATTCTTTCAAATGAACATTGCTCAGATACCTTTCTTCATGATCTGGAAGAAGCCATGGTAATGGCCACCCCCAAAACCTGAAATGACAGATTTGTACATAGTTCCTGGAACATTGATTTTTGGGGATTTGGGGAAATTTCTTTGTATTAGTGAACAAAAGCAAAATCAGAAAAGAATGTCTTAGTAACTTACAACAATCTTACATGTCCCAGAACAATTTAAAACATAATTTCTATTATAACTTACAGACCATAACTCGATTCTCAAATATTGTCATGACTAATATAAGATCAAAAGTTCACTTTTATACTTTCATGTTTTAACTAATGAAATCCACTTACCTTGACCACATATAAATTAGTTAATAATAATAATTTTAAAGGCAATGGCTTTTAGGTATTTCAGATAAACAACTTGTGTGAGTATTCTTGGTGATTTGGCTCATATTAACAGTCCTTTCAAGTTGGTTCTGGTGTTTTAAATTAAAACATCAAGTCAGTTTATACATCTGGCCTTACTTGGTGGTTTCCTAACTTGCCAATGTTATACCCTAAATGTACTTACATTAATCATAGTTCAAGATAGCCACATCATTAAATAATCATTTTTGAAAAGTCTATGTTTTTAGAAATGGTACATACACCCGCTTCAGTTTTTGTCGTCAAGTCATGGGCTGGGGTGGGGGTGGGAGGGAAAGAATGCCACGTCCCCGTGTTGGGCCGGGGGCTCACTCCTGAGCTGTTTCATGTGAGCTTCAGTTTTGTTGCCAAGGGGAAGATGGAGACGCAAGCGGCCACATTGTCATCCTCTCCTGCCAGCTGCAAACCTCATCACAGTTCCTGTGAAGCACATTTCCACAGATCAGGTTTCTGCCAAGGAAGACTTTAACAATGTCCTGCTCTGCTTTCAACCAACAACAATTAGTATTAGCAAATGGTTCAGGCCACTGCCTGGGATTACAGATGATTTCTATTCAAAAAAGACAAAATTTTACTGGAACCAGACCCACATGCTGAACACTTGAGCTCCCCTCTTAGATATAATGAAGTTGAGACAGTTTCTATCTTTCATTTAAATAAGAAATCACTCACACATTTGAAATCAAGTTGGCTGTTTTCCCTTGGCTGGGTTAGCCATCTGGTAAGGGGGACTTTCGGAGTACTTATGTTCAGGCTAGGAGTTTGGGGGGGGATCATTATCCTTTTGTCCTTTTGTGCCTTACTCTTTTAATGTGGTCAAACGTTTTTAAAAAATATTTTCACAGCAGGTTTTTCTTTCTTTCAGATAACACATATGGCAAAACCATTAAATTGTTAATATATTTCACAGTCAAAAGTTGCTTTTTCAGAGTGTGGATTAGAAAAGCACAAACCCTGGTTGAGGTCACTATGGCTCACTATAAAACAATGAAGATTCAAAGAATTCATTCTCTTGGTCTACTGCATACCTCTGATCCTTCTATGCTACGCTGATTTTAACCAACAATCATTAGTGTTAGCAAGGGATTCAGGCCACTGCCTGCAATTACGTATGATTTCTGATTAAAAAGGACAAACTTTTACTTGAACCAGAGCCACCTGTTAAATGCTCAAGCTCTCATTTTAGGTATAATGAAGTTGAGACAGCTTACCTTTCATTTAAATATGAAAAAAATCATTCTCACATTCGAAATTAACCAGGCTGTTTTCACATTCATACAAAACCCTTCTTTCCCTTTGCTGCATATAGGACATATTCACAGGTTTCAGGGATGAGGGCATCTTTTTCAGGGATGAGGGCATCTTTTGTTATCGAGGTTGGCGCAGCAGGAACTGACTTGGGTTTCATTTGTCTTTGGGGGAAGTTCTAGCTTGTTCTTTTGGTTCCAGTTTGTTCTTATTCCTCTCTGCTTCATATCTATCTTCCTTTTCTGACTGTCCACCCTGTGTTCTTCAAGAGCCAGCATTTACAGGCAGCAGCCTTTCCAAGACTGCTTAATCAGCTCCTGTTGTGGCTTAGGGCTGATCCCTGTAACAAATATATATCTTTGTAAATCAATGTGTCTGTCTGTCTATCTGTCTACCAATCATCTGTCTAGTACCGCTTCAGCTTCACTGGTTAAATCCTGAGTAGTATAGTGCTCAATTCATCATCCTTTGTTAACGACAGGCCTAAGAAATGAAATGATGGGTTTGTGTCTGTTGGAGGTGAAAGCCAGATCAGCATGAGGTGCAGGATCAGAATCATTTTAGCCATAAGGCATTCTCTCCCTTCTCCCTTTCATTGCTTAGGTTCATATTGCATTAGACCATAACTAGTCACATTAGGGTATACCTTATCTCCAGGGCACAGAAAGCATGAGGAGTGTAATCCATTGTGTTCTTAGAAATAAAGGAGAAGCTGATATTGATGAATAGTAATGCTTACCACAGGAGAGGTAAGAGAGAAATACTTGACACTGCAAGGCCATGGCTAGAAGACAAAAAGGGTAGTTACAAAAGATGAGCTCTGCTTGGTTCTGCTTGGATCTCTCCTCTTTCAGTCCCAGCAAGAGGTGGGCTGCCAAGTCTCACCTTTCATTTAGCCCTTTGCTTGTCATGATGGGGAAAAGAATTTTGCATTACTGAAGGCTGTGATGGCAATATTATTGCTAGAAAAAGAAAAATTATGGGGAAATTTTTATATGGCATTTCCATGATTTTTGTCTTTAAAATTCGGGTACAATGTGAAAAATATAAGGGATATTATGGGACTACACACTATTCACAGGCAAATAAGCATTTCTTTAAGTATACTATATTAGGCAAATAATCACGGGAAATTAATTTGAACAAATTTTGGTGAAAGTGAAATTTCCAACTGTTTTTCATTAAGCAATGAAATTCTTCATGAAAGAGATGGGATTTAAGGTTCTTTTGTAATGAATTAAGGAAAAAAATTGTTTTTGGCAGGAGGCTCTTTTCTCTAATGTATTGAAAATCTACTAGAAACATCTAGATTATTTCCTTTCCCTATTTTCTGTCATACCATCTGACTGTAAGTGGAATGCAATGGTAGTTACGCAAGGGCAATCAAATCATATAGGCAGTTTAGAAAATATGGCAGTGTACGTAGGCTCACAAAATTCCTGTAGAAATAATTGGTATAGACAAGTCTTCCCCATATGAAGTTCACAAAGAAACATTAGTAGTTACTCAGAACTTCCTGGAAAATTGACAGTTTGGAAAAAAGTTGAAATTCAGGAGATGCCCACCCTTCACAGATTGGAAAGAGCATGCCCAAATTATCTTCTTGTTCGACTTCATTCAAAACTTCTGCATTTGTTGATCAGCTGGTGTGCTGATGTGGTTGCCAGAACACCACTCCCTCTAAGCACACTTATTTAACCACCCACATCCTGGCCTCTGGCCCACTGGCACACTGGCTCCTCTTTGTGAATCAAGAGGAGAGTGTAAACTCAATCAGCTCTACACACAATGGCACATTCTTGGAGTGTGGCTGTCTAGACTATTTCCTTCACACAGTGGCTCAAGGGTCTTTTTATGGAACAATTACTGGAACATTAAATTGCAAGTAGTGGCTTCTTCATAAGATTCCTTACCCAGTTCTGACAGTGGTGTTTTAAGTGGTCTTCCATGGATCAGCACGGTCATTAACATGCCTGTTCACATTAGCTTCCAGGGCGTTCTCTTGCAGAGGGGCTCCTTACCCCTCACCTGTTGTCTCCAGAAAGGAAGAGGATTTAGTCTCCTGTCCTTGATTTTTATTTTTCCTATTTTGGTTTTCTGTACTGGGATATAAATTTTGGGAGGAAAAATAGAGTGTTCAAAGTAAACTCAAGAACACCTTGATACTTTTATTTGTGGATTTTCAACTGGTTTTAAGAGGACATCTAATGCCTCTGATCACCTTAAACTGTGTACATGGCTCCATACTTGTTAGCCAAGTAACTTCACTTCCATGTGCCTTGTTTTTCCTATCTAGAAGCAAAAAACAAAATGCAAAATAATAAGAAACAGAAATGAAAGATAAGAAAAAGGTTCTCAATCAGTCACAATAGCAAAATATGGAAGTATGTGTTGAGCATGATAGATCGGAACTGAACAGAGGAATATAAACTGGGCATACGTTAAATGAAATTGTAAAATAATGCCTTTTTTTTTAGAATTTGAAACTGTGGTTCATTTTATGTCTCTTTGGAAAGCCTTCCTTCTAGTATTACAAAAATGTCTTTATACATTTTCTTCTGCTGATTTTATGATTTTGCTTTTGCTCAGATTGTTACACCAACTGCAATTTATTCTTGTGTATATATTAGGATAGGCATTATGTACAATTTTTCTCAACATTTATCATTTAATCATTTTATAATTAATAATACTAGGTACTGCTATTATATTCTAAATTGTAAATTCTCTGGATCTCTTTCTGGTGAGTTCATTTTGCCAGTGCCATAATGTTTTAATTACTATAATTTTGTATACTGTTTGATATTTGGAGTATCATATAAAAATATGTTATCATTCCTTCAGAGATGTACTTTAAAATCAACTTATCATATTGACTAAGGAATTTCACTCAGGGTCTGATTAGGATTATGCTGAATTTACAGATGTAGATGGTACAGTTAATTTCATTCTATCAAAACCCCCATGCAAGAACATGGTCTATTTAGGTCTTCCTTTGTGTCTTTCCACTCTTTCTCAGTTGTCATACAACCTGAGCTGTTCACATTAGGGAAGAAACAAAGCAAAAACAAAAATAACCTCCAGGATGCTTAAATTCAGCCAAATCATGTTTCTTTTGTTTATTGTTCTAGTATCAATAAAGAAACTGTTAAAACTATTAGTTTTATAAATGAAAAAAGTAATATGATTACTTTGGTCACTTGAATGTACCATCTCAGTTTTCTTGTAGCACAGAACATCAGTCTGCTTGCTATTTGGCTACGAAGAGTTGACTGGTCTTTTCAAGCAGATAAGCTTCTGACACCAGCTTTACAGTACTTCTCCTTGTGGTCATTAGGGGGTGCTCCTGCAGCAATAGGTCCTTTTTTTGTCTTTGAATCCTAACAAATTTCAAGCCATAGGAAGTATTGGTTTATAAATTATCCACTGCAGTTCTCACACATTCTAACAGTCTCACATCTGTGGACATTTTATGTAGAAGACAAGTAATGGGAGAAGGTGAGATCTTCAAAGTGTATTGTAATCGAAGAAGGCCTGCATTATAGCAGCACAGAAGGCAGAAAGGATTAAAACAAGTCATGTTTGGGCTAAGGAGCAGAACCTCTGCTTTTAAGGCCTGTTCCTGTGAGTCCTGGTGCCAGCAGACTGCTTTGGGAGCTGTCAGTTTCCTGACTGTAGTCCTTTCAGGACAACATTTTTTAAAGTGCTGCTTTAAATAGGGGAGGCAGCTCAGGAGAGCAATGAGTAGGGGCTGGGGAATGAAAACAGGTCTGGTTATAGACTGTCTGATGGGAAAGATTGAATTTTGCTTCCTGGCTTTGTGGCAGTTTTCCTCATTCCTGATGGTGCTGCTATTCAAAGAAGTGTCACTCTGCACCTTCCTATCAGTCTAAGACCAGTGCTTCTTCTTCATGCTCCCAAACCATCCAGTGCTTATTCCTATTTTGCAAACACTACATTTTAAACCTGCATATTTGTTTCTATCTCTCTGAAGGTTAATCAACATGAGCCAGGATCATGTTGTGTTGGTCTAACATGGGCTTTGGTATATTGCAGGGTGTCAGTAATTATTTGTTCAATAAATGAAGGGAAAGAAGGAAAGGAGAGAAGAAGAAAGGAGAAACAAAGAAAAAGGTATTACAGAGTGGGAGACTGATATTTTTGGGTAAGTTAACTATTAAAATTTTTTTAAAAGTTTCATTGAGAAGTTGTATTGTTGTACAATCACAAATTGTATGTAGTAACGATATGATATGCCCCTATTCCTAATCCAGAATCACCCCCACATCACCCACACCCCAGTCTCTTAACTCTTCTATATTTCCCAGCTATAATAGATATAATTTTGCTGATGACATGATCTGCTGTCTGGAAGACCCAAAAAACTCCACCAGAAAATTGCTTGAGCTTATAAACAGATTTAGCAAAGTACCAGGCTACAAGATCAACACCCATACATCAATAGCTTTCCTATATGCTAACAATAATAGTGCAGAAGAAGGTATCAGGAAATCAGTCCCATTCACAATATCCTCCAAAAAAAAAAAACTTGGGAATTTAACCAACAAGGGAAGTGAAAGACCTCTACAATGAAAATTATCAAATTTTCAAACTGACCCAGAATCTGGAAACAACAGTACCAAAGTCACACCAACTGTTACTAGTTTGTACCTAGTAAAAATGACAACAAAAAGCAACTGGTTTCTAATGAACTTAGTAACAGTATTTATAATACTAAACACATTTTGTAACCATAACGATATCACTGTGTAATGAATACTATTTGATATTTGTGTGGATTCCAATGTTTAATTGTATAATATTAAAGTGTCATTAAAATTAGTGGGGCTCTGTGATGTGGTGCCTGTGTACAATTTTATTAAATCATGTATTCTACTAAAATTCAGATGTGCAATATCAACTCATAATAATCCCAACTGTGCCTTTTATTACAATGAAATTTTTCTTATGTTTGTCTTCTCCTTGTTGCTCTCCCTCTTTACTGTAACAAGGCAAAGCGTTAGATGTCCATTAATTGAAGAGTTTGGTTGAGGAGCTGATATTCAAAAAGGAATTAATTGGGCTGGAGAGGTGACTAAGTGATAGAGTGCTTGCCTGTCATGTGCAAAGGCCCAGGTTCAATCCCCAGCACCACATATAGAACTAAGAAGAGGGGAAAAAAAAACAGATGAAAAAATAAAATGAATGCTCTTGCTTTCTTAAAAAAAAAAAAGGAATTAATTCCTTGGGTTGCCATTTCCAATAATACTGCTAATTTTGTCTTCAAACAACTATGAGTCAGGGTATTTCACAAGTCCTCCTCCCTGTGGTTATTCTTTATTCAATAATCATGTCTATATGGGTTGTTTTGGGGACCCATCAAGGTAAGTCAGGCCAAATAGTGCTATTTGACTAAAACAACTTTTTCAGATTCTCCTACTCAAAGTATCATGTTTATTAATTTTTAAAAATAATTATCTTACTGTAAATAATGACATTTTTCTGTCTATATCCCTATAATCAATTAAATCTGTGAAAATCTCCTGTGTCAAAGATTCCTAGCTAAAGCAGAACAGTATTGCATTTTAATTTTGGGCATCTAAAATTTTTAAAAAATATTTCTTCTGAGCTCCATTTGATTTCAATTTGTTTATTTAGTATCAATAAAGAGAATC
The DNA here is from genome assembly GCA_004027875.1 of Aplodontia rufa. Lineage (NCBI taxonomy): Eukaryota > Metazoa > Chordata > Mammalia > Rodentia > Aplodontiidae > Aplodontia > Aplodontia rufa. The sequence continues at coordinate 84,885 of PVKS010002612.1, read as the reverse complement.
ACTGTGAAGTTGAAGGAAACTGAGAAGGAAGCAGACTTTAGCACAGTAATGACTTTCCTAAGGTTAATAAATTTGGGGATGGTCTTTCTTTTCTCTTCTTCTTTTTTTTCTTTTTAATTATTAGGCAAAAAAATTCACTATATGTGAGATTATGATATTTCTTAAAATTTGCTAAATGTTGATCTGATATACTGTATTTGATTAATATGATATAATGTTATTTACATTCATTTGGCATAATGTATTCAAATCAAACACAAGCTTAATTGTCTAAGTTTTATGTCTAAAGTGATGCAATGAACAGAAAATAGGCAAAGTGTATTTTGTTTTTTAAGAAAACACCAATTTGTTTGGTGAAAACCAGCTTTGAAGGTAAAAGAATAAGACTTCTAGGGTTCAAATTCTAGCTATACCACTTAGAGCTGGGGACCTCAGGCATGGAACACAATTTTCCATGCTTCAGTATTCTTATCTGTTATATTCCTTAAGATAATTATAATCACTATTTTTAACTTTGTAGGGAGCATTAAATGAGACAATTCATGTAAAACAATTAGCACAGTGCCTATCATATTATAAACTTTCAAAGCATGGGAACTATTATTTTCTCACCATAATGCCAGGCTCACAGGATAACACAAAAACATGTTTAAGACACGGTCACTGTCTGTTTTTCAATAATAACAATATTTTACCTATTGCATTAGAGACCTTGGGATCTATGCAACAGGTTGGAACACTACACATGATTCGTTTAAAAATATTCCTGTCTATAAAATGTACCTTTTATGTAGACACATTTTTTAAATGGGTTATCTTTACATTTTATTTATAATACCATCTTTTATTGTAAAATAAAACAGCTACAGAAAACCACACAAAACAAATGGAGACTTGAGCAAATAATTATAAGGCAAACAGCTTTCTAACTACTCACCACTCATTTTAAAAAGTAGAATATAGGAGCTTCTGCAGGAATACCTCTGTAGATCCATCTTGTGTTGAACTTCCTCTTATTGTGGATTTTGGGAATTATTTTGTTGTTCCTCTACGTGAAGTTTTTCTTTGAATATTGTTTGTAGGGCTCTTTTGGTGCTCATGAATGATTTTAGTTTATTCTTGTCATGGAATGTTTTTATTCACTCTCATATTTGAAGTTGAGTTTTGCTGGCTATAGTAACCTCAATTAATATTTGTTTTCTTATAGGGCTTGTAATATCTCATTCCATGTCCGCCTTGCTTTTAGGGTCTAAGCTGAGAAATCCTTATTGGTTTGCCTCTAAATGTGACTTGATATTTCTCTCTTGCAGCTTTTAATATTCTTTCCTTGTTTTCTCTGTTAGGCATTTTGATTATGATATGCCTCAATGAGCTTCTTACTTGGTTGGGTGTATTTGGGATCCTGTAAGTCTCCTGTTTGTGAATGTCTATCATATTTCTGATATGGGAGAAGTTTACTGTAATTATCTCATAGAAAATGTTCATTTTGCCTTTAGTTTGTATATTCATGTTCTCTTTCTATCCCAATGATTCCCAGGTTTGGTCTTTAAAAGGTGTCCCAGTCCATAACTTTTTTGCCTTTACTATCTTTTGTGTACTCAAAATCATATAGTCTGTCTTCAATGCCTTCAATTCTGTCCTCAAGGGCTGAGTTTCTATTTTCTACACTGTCTAATCTGTTAGTGATGCCTTCAAGTGACTTTGTAATTTGATTGAGCTTGTCTTTCATTTCTAGTGCTCTTTGGTTTCATTTAAATATTTCTATTTCTGTGTTAAAGTGGTCTTTCATCTCCTGTAATTCCTCAATTCTTTATTAATAAATATGGTCACCTTGTTATATGGGTGGTCTCCAAAACTTTTTGCCCCACGTGACTGAAACTTGTACACTTTGACCAACATCCCCTTATTTTTTCCAGCCCCTGCTAACCATAATTTCCCTTCTTGCCTCAATGAGTTTGACTTTGCTAGATTTCACAGAAGTTTGATCACATGGTATTTGTCTTTCTGGGTAAGGCTTTTTTCACTTACCATAGTGTTTTTCAGGTTCATCCATGTTGTTACAAATGGCAGTATTTCCTTCTTTTTAAAATCTGAATAATATTCCTGTGTGTGTGTGTGTGTGTGTGTGTGTGTGTGTGTGTAGGAGGTAGGGCATTGGTGCTTGCTCTTGAAGGATGCATCTTCCCTGTGATCCCTTTCTCTCTCTCTCTGCTTCCTGGATGGCCACCATGAGCTGAGTACTTTTCCTCTCTACCACACCATGATGCTCTGCCTCACCTTGGGTCCAGAGCAATGGACTCAGCCAACCATGTACAAAATGTCTAAAACCATGAGCCCAAATAAATTTTCCTTCCTCTAAACTCTTCTTGTGAAATATTTTGGTCAAAGTGACACAAAGCTGACTAACACACATGCTAATACCATGAAGCTTTTTCCCTAAATTTTCTTCTAACAACTTTACACTCTCAGGTCTTACATTTAAGTCTTTATTCCACTTTGAGTTGATTTTTGTATATGGCGTGAGATAAAAATCTCATTTCATTCTTCTGATGTAGATAAACCATTTTCTTCACATCATTTACTGAAATGATCATTGTGTGTTCTTGGCAACTTTATTAAAGATCTAGGGAGTCAATCAGCAATGTGTCATATTCTTTACCCTCCAAGAATCCAAATAATATTATACAATCATTTAATTCTGGAAAATTCACAATCTAAACATTTATATTTCTTGCAGGAGTGAAATATAGAAGAATCAAGAGACTGGGGTGTTGGCAATTTGGGGGTAATTCTGGTTGAAGAACAAATGCACATTATATTGTTAGTTTATATGCATTTATGATTGTACAATAACTCAATTCCTTAATAAAAATTTTTAAAAAATTTAGAATCGGGCATATGACAATCATAGTAATTTTTTTCTCAATCTGGACTACCCATTAGGGTCATATTGAGGATTTAAGGAAAAATACAAGCACACATGAAAAACTAATGCTATGATTTCAAGCCAAGTAAAATAAATCAATTGCTATTGTTTTCATGCATCTTTCTCTATTCTACCAAATTAGTTTAATAATTCATAGTTTCTTTTTTCTCATTACTGACCTAATTGTTGTGTCTTTCTATGCCTGGAAGCATATATCTAAGCTACCTCCATATGTTGTTTTCTGAATAATATGTTGGTCGCTAGACTAAATAAATTTTTCGGTCATTTGCATTTTCAAAGTCTTTTAAATCTTCCTGTATTTCACATGCCTTTTGTTGTTTACCTGCCATTAAATGCAAGCTCCTCAGGTGTGATCTCCAATCAATTTCTGTATACCTTTACTAGAATATGGAGCATTGCATAGGACATGAATACCTGTCTGCTGAACTGAACAATTTAGAAATTTGCCACTGAATATTGTATGAAATCTAATGTAGAGGAATTATATAATACCTCACTGTCAAGGCATTCTTTTGGCTCTGGTTCAACTAGAATGCTGTATTCATATCATTCTTCTTTTTGATTCTGAAAGAATAAGTCTATTTTTGAAATAAAATTTCAATTCCTATTTTTATATAAATGTGTTTATGGGGTGTAATGTGACAATTTGATACACATATACAACATGTAATTATAAAATCAAGATCTTCAGACATTTATCATTTCTGTGTTGGGAAACTTCAAACTCTTCTTTCTAGAATTTTATAGTATATATAATAAATTGTTGTAAAATATAGTCCTCTAACTATGATAGAGAACTTTGTTAATCCTATCTAAATGTACTTTGGTACCTGTTATCCATCTTCCTCCCCTTTCACTCCTCCTCATTGTTTCCAGTCTCTAATATAACCACTATTCTACTCTTTTCTTCCATGATATCAACTTTTAGCTTCCACATATGAATATGCATGTAGTGCTTATCTGGCTTACTTTGCTTACATAATATCCTCTAGGTCCATCCTTGTTGCCACAAGAGACAGGATTTCATTCTTGTTTATTGCTGAATACTATTTTATTGCTAGATGTATTCTTTATACATTCATTTGTTTATGTATATTTCGGTTGATTCTATTCAATAGTTTGTGAATAGTGCTGCAATAAACATAAGAGTCAGGGATTCTCTTTAAAAAAAGATCAGTTGATCATAAATGCCTAATTTTATTTCTGGCATCTATTTTAGTGTGTTAATCTATATGCCCATTTTATGCCAGTTATTTGGCAATAAAATATTATTCTTCTTATTACATCATTATATCAAATTTTAAAATCAGACAGCATGATGCCTCTAGCTTTGTTCCTCTTGCTTATGGTTGCCTTGGTTATTTGAGGTCTTTTGTAACTCTATGTGAATTTTAGGAGTTTCTTTTCTATTTCTATGAAAAACGCCCTATGAATCTGTAGCTCACTTTGGGTAGAATGGGACATTTTAACAATACCTTCTTCAATTTCTTTCATCAATGTTCCAGAGTTCAGTTTATTCAACTTACAGATCTGTAACCTCCTTGGTTAAATTTATTCCTAAGTAATTTATTATTTTGATGCTATTATTAGTGATATTGTTTTCTTAAATTCGGTTTGGGATAGTTTCTTGTTAATGTTTAGAAACCTGATTTTTGTATGTTGGTTTTGTATCCTGCAACTTTACTGAATTCGTGTTTTGTTTATTATTTCTAAAATTTTTGGTGGCCTCTTTAGGGTTTCTTTTTTATATATAATATTATGTCATCTGTGAACAGATGAAGCTGTGAGCAGCTGAAACTGAGCAGGATTTTGCCTACTACGTTAGTGTTGAGTACAGTTTACCCCTGCCCTTGTGAATTCTCCAAAGCATGTAGGTAGATCCTTCTCAAGACAGGACTTCCCAGTGAGGAGATACTACCAACACTAGAATCAAAATTGAGGATAGGGACAGTTTTACTTTTTTCTTTCCAGTCTGAATGCTTTTTATTTCTTTCTCTTGTCTAACTGCTCTGGCTAGATCTTTCAGTACTATGTTGAGTAGAAATGTAGAGAATAGGCAACCTTGTGTTGTTCCTGATGGTAGAGGAAAAGCCTTCATTTTTGCACTGTTGCATATGATGCTATCTACAGGTTTGTCACATACAGCTTTCATTATGTTTGGGCACACTTTTTTGTGCCTAATTTGTTGAGAATTTTTATCATGAAAGAATATTGTGTTTTGTTAAAACAATTTTTCACATCTATTGAAATGACTGTTTTCCCTTCATTTTGTTATTGTGATGTATCTGTATTTACTTTTGTGATACTTCAATTATAAAACAGTTTTATTTCAACTTTTCTTTTGAATCTGTCATCTCATTGGTGAAATTTTCTACTTTTGATTTATGTTGTTTAATAAATACATCATTTTATAATGTTCATTGGTTAATTTTGAAATATTATAATTTTGATTGTTTTTTGAGCATGTTTCTGTAATGCCATAATTATTCATAGGACTGTGATTCTACTTCTTATTTTCTCTTTTCTTATAATAACTTTGTGTGGGGTTTGACCTTAATATTTTTCTTCTGCTTATTTTCATGTGAATTCAGTTTTCCAGAACTTTAGAAGGCAACTTGACGGAGGTGTATTTTCTAACATCATAGAGCAAACACTTCCATTATTTTCACATAGTATTAATAAGTACAGTGACTTTCTGTCTTTGCTTTTCCTGCTGTTTTCCACTTCTGTACTTTGTTGTACTCTTTTCCTTTGTCTCCATTGTCCCTATTCTCAATTTTGATTCTAGTGTTGGTAGTATCTCCTCACTGGGAAGTCCTGTCTTGAAAAGGACCTACCTATATACTTTGGAGAATTCACAAGGGCAGGGGTAAATTGTACTCAACACTAATGTAGTAGGCAAAATCCTGCTCAGTTTCAGCTGCTCTTCTAGACCTTTTCTCCTTGGGTTTGTTGGACGCCTTGTTGCAGTACTTTAATTTCTCCTACAAAGATGTCAACACTTTTATTGTATGCCTATTGGAGGATCATCTCCAATTTCATGTATTTTAATGTTTGTTAAAATATCATACCTAATTTTTTTTTGAAATTTTGTTCCTGAGTTTTTGGTTTTGCTAATTTATTTTTCTTCATTTTTATCTGGGAGTTTGGGAAGCCCCCAAGCTACTACTGGCATCAATTTGACATTGATTTGATTAAATTTTCAACTTCATTAAAAGTTAAATTGAAAACTGAAGTAAAAAAAACTTTTTAAAAATAGAAATATGTTCCAACTAACAAAAATGGGGTTTTGAAAGCAGAATTTTAGGCAGTCTTGCCGCAAAGGTAGCTAATTCAAAAGTCATCCCAGGGAGCGGTGAAGGGGGACAAAGTGCAATGGAAAGAGGGAAAACCACACAAGAGTACATTTTGGAGATGGCTACATTACTTGCAATTAACTGAGGCTGGGACCTTTCACATAGCTTTAGGAAAAGCATCTTAGATGTGTCCTTCTGGATGATCTAGGAATAAAGTATTTATGTTCCTGCCCTATCCCTGATCGTCCTGGGGTGGCCCTATGATGGAATCTCCCACATTTCTCGTGTGAGCATGTGAAATTGCACAGTGGACTCCCCTGGACATCATAGCCATTCATTAATCCAGTGAACCATATAAGATGTGAGAGCTTGAGAATTTTTATAGTGTCTCAACAGGTGTTTATAAAGGTTGTTGAACATTTAGTAGAATATCTAAAAACAAAATCATCTTAATTAATAGTACAAACAGATTTCAGAGAAAATGTTTTAAGAACTTAGGTGTAGACCTCAGGTAATGAGATAACCTTTATATGAGCCTGCATGCAATCAGCCATATTAATCTGATCAGATTTTATAGCATTAATTGCAAGTTATTCTCATATGTTCATTAACTTAGGTTCCTGGAACCTGTAATAGGGTAATCACATGGAAACATAGTTTAAGTTAAGATCATTTATAGTGAGCTGTCACAGAATATACAGGATATTTAGTAGGAGTAGTTTTTCTAACAGAGGGAAAGGAATTTTCCCCTTTACTGATTTGACTGTGCTTTCTTATCTAGTTTACCTCAAACATATTAGTGAGATGCCTCATCAGCCTTAAGACAATGGCACATAACAAAATTAGGTGCTCCAAATAAGAAACAGCTTGAAACCTTGATTTAATTAGCACTATTCCAAACTGCATGTTCAGAGAGAGATGTGCTTAAAAGAAACAACAGATAAAATTATTTTGAGCCAAAGCATTACATAGACAATTATCTGGCAATAAATTTATAAATGGTGGCTACATAAACCAATTAGGGAATGAACTCTACATATGTGTCAAAAACATAATTCTTTTTTAGGTTGTATATACACCAAATGACACTCAATTTAAATAAATCTTTTTGACCACTGTAGGACTTTATAAATGATAGGTTAGATCTTCTATAGTTTGTTTGTTTGTTTGTTTGTTTTAAAGAGAGAAGGACAGTGAGAGAGAGGGGGAGACAGAATCAATTTTTATTGAGTTTTTTCACAAGGCTTTTGTTGCTCTGACAGTTGTATACGTGGGTGCTGGGGTTTGAACCTGTGTACTTGCGCATGCCAGGCAAGTGCCGTAACTGCCAAGCCACTGCTCCAGCCCCCTATAGTTTTTGAGACCTATTCTTATGTACATTTTACTCCATGGCTACACTATGACATTCTTCTCCTCTTTGAATTTTGGTAGCTAGCACTTACTGAGTCTTCAGCACATGTATGGTGAATGAGTAAACTCAGAGTTCTTCCAATCAGCTTCCACTAGACAAAGTTAATTTGCATCTTAGGCTTTCAAATATCCCTGTGTGATCACACAGCTGTGACATGGGCATATTTGAGTGGTGGCGAGTTGTCAGAGATCACCAATGTTCTTATAGAACCTATTATTGATATATAAAGAAATAGGTTGAATGGTGAGCACCTGTGGGCATTTACTTTGTATAATGTGTGTTAACATTGATAAAACTTTATTAATTTGATTTTCATTTACTTGATATTTTTGTTGGCTTACAGAGTGACTGGGCTGAATTTTTTTCCATGATAAATAGTTATTTATTAAGTGATTAAGGAGTTCAGTTTAGGAAATTATTTGTTTCAGAAGAAACATAAAATTAAAAACTTTATGTTTCTTAAAGTAGAATTACAAACCATTTTATAGACTTAATACATAAGGATAGACTATCTGGGGCAGGCAGTTACATGGTTTACAATCCTGATAACATGTGCAGTTAGAGTGGTATTAATGCCCTCAAAAAGAGAGTCACATTATAAAATCTATTTTTATGCACAAAACAATTTTTGGAATATTATTTGATCCTGAATAATAATTTGAAATGTACAAGTTGCCTCCAATGCATAGTTATATTACAAACAGAAAAATATAGTATCAGTTTATCATAAGCCATTGTCTGTGTTGTAATTTTAAAATGGACAATGCTTATTGCATTCAAATACATGGGTTTGTAATAAAGTTTTAAAGTGAAAATCATATGGAGACGATAACTTCTTAATCTTCTAAATTTTAAGTTGCTTTTGTGTTGCTTCTGAGGGGCACCAGGCCTGCTTATAAGTTGGGGGAAGGTTATTTTTTGAGAAGATGAATCAAAGATGCCAAGCTGTGGAGCAGTTTGGAGTTCAGAGGTCCAGGCAAGTGGGGATTTTAACTGGGGCGGGCGGGGGAGGGGAGGGCTGGTTCTGTTCCGGGTCTGCAGAGAGTCTTGAACTGTTTTTCAATGTCCTGGGTTTGGCAAACCAAAGTGTGTTTTGCTAAGCACTTTTCTCTTCATTTTAAGCCCATGTGTATTATAAAGGAAATTTAATCCGTATGTCTTTGATTCCTTTACACTTAACTCATCAAAATGTTGTTTTGTAAGAGCTATTTGATGTCCAAGAAGGCTTTGAGTCTTTTTATAATATTTAAAAGCTTCTTCTCCTCCTTAGAAACAGGAAGTTGTGTTTCACTGAGTAAAAAAAACTTAAGTTAGTTTATTGGAAGACTTCAAACTTAGTATAAAAGTTCAAAATAATAATCATAAAGCTAACACGATGTGTTTGGGTCTAAGAATTTTACATGTTTTTTACATGTTTGACTTACTCAATTCTTGGAAATACCATGTGAGGTAGGTGCTGTTACTATCTTGTTTTAAGAGAGAAGTTGCATGTCCAGTGGTCGTGCAATGCTTGAGGTAGAACTGGCATTTGGTGCCAGCCACCTTGCGTCCAAACATTTAACATTGTACTATACTACCAGTTTTCACAACTACCCTATAATTTCAGAAATTTAAATATTGCTTGGTTAGTTATATATCAGTGGGGTACTAGATATGGTGGGATTTGTTTTCTTTTCTATTATAGTTAAATTTGTAATACAATATTGGCATAACTACTGTAAATTAAGTTTGAAGCCATCTTAAATCAGGGAACCATGAGGATAGGAGGAAACTATGTTTAAAATCACCTAACAAGCAACTCACTACACCTGTAACCACATACCACCTACTTCCTGTAATCACCTAACCCTTTCTGGTATCCACCCCTTTTATATTAGCCAATCATGTAGATTGTGCCTCTGAGCTCCTCCAATCAGAGTGAAGGGCAACTTTGCATCAGATTGGAGATAAATCTCCAAGGATTCCCCTGGGAGTATGCTTGCTTCAGGATCCTCTTTGGAAGCCACCCTTCTATGGAAGTAAAGTCTGTCTTGCTCACCCACTTCTGACCACAATATTTGTCTTATTGGAAGCCCAGTGCGTCTAACAATACTGAGAGGATAATATTCTTGTCCCCTAGAGAGTTCACTTTGTTGTGATGGGCACAATGGACTGAAGGGCAGGGAACCTTGAGTGACAACTGTATATTTCTTAGATATCATTTATTTATTCATTCACTTAAGATATAGAGTATCTAGTAATGTCAGGATCTAGTTTGGTCATTTGGGGATGCAGCAGTCATGGCTCTTGTGTCCTGATAGATATTGTATCCCTCTTAAAAGAGCTGACTACTGGTGGAAGTTGGAAAAAACTTCCTGGACTACTTCATATATTTCCAGTTATAACCAAAGGGGCTAGGAGAGGCCCTGGGCCAACCTGTAACAACCCCCACCCAACTCTGGGGAGAATGGGCCCCTACAGAATCTGTGAGCATCTGAGATGTCCAGACCTGCTCCAGAGTAACTACTGTGTGTTTTCTTACTAGCAAGCTCTCCCTGTACTCAGTGTTGTCAAGATGCGAGTATTCCTGTTAAGGTAAAATAAGCTTTTTATCTTTAAAAGTCTTAATTGAGAACAAAACACCTTAGAGAAGGTGTTCCTAGGCAAGGTCACTCTCCTTAACATAAACTGGTATGCTAACTGCATCTGAATTGTGAATAGAGATTATAGCAAAAACCTAAAAGAAATTTAACAGTTAACTTGGTAGGTTAATGTTTATTTGAAAATTTCATGAGTGTTCTACATGCCATTTAAACACAAATATCAAAATACACATGATAATAGACCACTTTTCTCAATGGCCAGGGTCTAGTTCCAGCCTCGACAGATGAGTGAAGACATTTGACCGTTCATTCTCTGGGTTATGCTGATTTCACTCAGCATAATTTCATCCATAGCCATCCATTTACCTTCAAAGGCTGCAATATCATTGTTTCTAATTGCTGTGTAAAATTCCATGGTATATAAGTACCACAGCTTTTGGATCCATTCATCCAGTGAGGGGCATCTGGGTTGTTTCCATGATTTAGCTATTGTAAATTGAGCTGCTATGAACATAGATATTGCCGAGTCACTATAATGTGCTGATTCTAAATCCCCCAGAAAAATACACAGGAGAGGAATAGCAGGATCATATGGTGGTCTCATCCCTAATTTTTTTTTCCACTAAAAGCCGGAACAAGACAAGGCTGTCTGCTCTCACCACTTTTATTCAATATTGTTCTTGAGATCCTAACTGGAGCAATTAGGCAAGAGAAAGAAATCAAAGGGATAAAAATAGGAAGAGAGGAAGTCAAACTCTCTCTTTTTGCTGATGACAAGATCCTATTTATTTTTTAAAAAGTAGTTGTATTTGTCATGCTTTTCATTTGTTGCTTACTTTTTTCAGTAACTTTTTTCCTCTTTCAAAGAAAAGGAACATCATGTTTTCTATTTTAAAATGAAAAAAATTATGCAATAGAATTTGGAACCTTGAATTTAGCGCCGCTTAAAATTTGAAGAAGTTTGTATTTTCTTAGATGGTCATTTAAGATATGGTTTGGCTAATCAGAATTTTGATGACATGGCTCCCAACAGAGGGAATTCACCCAGGAAAGTGTGAGATGAAAGGCATCTGAAGAGATGTGTGGAAAGACTAGGGAAAGTCACTCAGAATTACACCTTTTCTTGAAGATGTGTCTTGGATTCTATATCAGCATTGGTTTAACAGGAAATGAAATAGTTTAGAAATAATGGAAGCGACCAGTCCTCCCAACTGTATAAAACCTTAAAAGTGGTCGGCTGGAAATAACAAAATTTTGTTAGGCCTATTACAAAGATATGCTCTTCTTCCAAGTTTTCCAAAGAAGTTTGAGATTAACCATATTTTGGAAAAATTACTCTTTTCATTAATATTGTTTGTAAGAACACCTTTAAAAGGTTTAAGCTTTAACCTCTCCCCCAAATTCTCACAAATCAAGCTTTAAAATAAAATATGCTGAAACAGCCTAAAGTGTCAAACACTGTAAATTAATCTCAACGAAAAGATGAAGCATAATAGGATTTTCATTTGTATTAAAATAATACAGGAACATATTACAGCAAATAAAAAATCAATATGCAGACAAAAACTTGCGTTTTGGATATTTTAAATACCTCTGAGCATCCAGAATGCTCTTGCTTGGCATGACTTTCCTGCTTCTGTCAATGACCCCTTTTTAGCATTGAGAATTTCATTAAAATGTTAAAAGAATTAAGAAAATGAACACTTTTTGAAAGAAAAAAAGGATATTGCTGAGCCATCCATGTTTCAAACTTCAAATTTATTTATTTGAAGGATTACTTTCTTGCAGATTTATTGTAGCTTTTCTTTTGTCTTACAACAATTTCCCTTTAAAGTGCTTCCGTGTCCTTTGTCATTTCGCCAGAACTATCCTCATCTCCTCCAACTTGCATTCCAATTAGACTGCAGTAATGAATTTGCAATTCTCAAGCACATCTTTATTGAAAAGTTTTTCCACCTTCCACCGTGCTTTCTATAGGAAAAACAACAACAACAACACCACAAAACACCAACCCAAAGAGAAACTAAAAGCAATTGACTGCTAGCTAGGCTATCAAAGGTTTCACTTATAAAAGGAATTTCTCATTTCAAATTCTAGTCTTTCCAAAGTATTATATCCTCACCTTGAAAAGGTCATGTGTACTAAATTTTAGCACCTTGTAATGTTTCAGTTTCAACTGTGAAGAAATAGATGTAGATACCTGTTTCAATGGACTGAAATTAATAACAGTGTCACCATTACTGTAATGGTGTGAATTCTCTCTGAAATTGGTGGTGGAGGTTCTATTTGGTTTGCCACAACAATGATTCAATTTTATGGCTAATATATGTGGTCTAGTTTTTGAAGTCTGGGGTCCTAGGTTTCATCTGAGTGGGTAAAGATAGTAGTGGGAAGTCCTCTACTTTGTCTCAGCTTTGTTTTTTCCTGTACTCCTGCCCCCTCTGTGTTCTAGAAAGGAAAGACAAAGAGATGGATGAGAATTGTGTGGACTGACTTCCTTTCTTTGTAGGCCCAGGAGCCTCGTCTAATGGGACAAATCATTCATTAATAAAACTCAAGATCTGCTGAGAACCTGACGAGAGCTGAGTGGATTCCCAGCTCACCTCACTCCTACCCGAATGATAACTAAGTCCTTCCTGAAATGTGGCTCACAAGCGCAGCTTTCTGTGGAAAGAAAGAAAAAGGTAAGAAATCAATTCCATTTTTAAGTTACCTAATATTGAGAACTAGGTGTCGGAGATACTGCACAGTAACAGCAGGGGTACAAGCAGGTTAAGTTAGGCAAGACCACGTCAGTTCCCATAACTTAAAATATGAAGCTCAGGTTTACAGATTTATTTTAAAATTTGTCTTATTTTCTGGCCTTGATTTAAATTAGGCCAAGAAGCATTTAGAGAGTAGCGTCAATTCTTATACTTCAAATTTTACTCAAGTTCTTAATCAGAAATGGGATAATTTGTAATATCCCATTTAGAAAAGTATGTGTGTGTGTGTGTGTGTGTGTGTGCATGTATTAAAGAAATATTCTAATATACAACCTGAACCTGATTGGTTATGTCTGGAGTACTTGGTACCATTTGTTTTGACTTCTTGATCAGGTTACTGGCCCAAACACTGAGTAAAAATAAATAATAAGGAAATGGCTTTCTAGTCATGTGTGCATTTAATGCCTTTGAGGTTTTAGTGTTCCAAAGGGAGTCTGAGATTTTTTTAAATGTGGGCAAAAAATTTAATATGATATGATTTCCTTATTTTCCAAGGAAATCGTTTCTTTCCATATGTATTTCTTCTCCTTCTATCTCTTTCCCTTCTTCCTTGCCTCTTTTTTTTTAAGAGAGAGAGAGAGAGGGAATGAATCAATTTTCTTTATTTTTTCATCTGGCCTTTGTTTCTCTGACACTTTGTTGTGTACATGATGCTGGGGTTCGAACTGGGGTTCTTGCACTAGCCAGGTGAGCACTCCAACCACTGAGCCACCATTCCAGCCCCATCTCCTCCTTTTCATTCTCTTTTAAAGTTTATTGACCTCTCACCTCTGTCAGTCACACATCTTGAATCCGGTTTCCTTGAGATGAAACACAAACAGTCAGTGTGTGTGTGTACACTGACAGAAATGAAGGCTCTTTCCTTCACCCAAGTAGGAACATCTTTTAAAAACTTGGAAGCAGGTATCTATAGGAGCAAGAATGGGATAGTTACATAGAGAAGGAAAAGGAGTTCCTAAAAGTAACAGCCCAAGTAGGGAAACTACAGGACTCTTCCTGAATTTGAGCTTCGGTTCATGAACCATGAGATGGCTCCTGTAAGCTAGCTCTTGTCTCTAGATCAGATGGTAACATTTTCTATCAGTCACTTTTGTACTAATGGGGAAGGAAATTCCCCTGTGTAGAAGTTGAATGGGAGTGACCAAGGCACTGAAATTGTACGCAGTCTGTGAGGGAATCACCTCAGGATGATGCTGAAATACCCGACTGAAGGGTCCTCCACGACTATTTCTGTTCCAATGGTCTGGGTTTCTTATGGACCTTTGATTCTCATCTTAGGCAAATCATAAGGCTTGGTACTGAAGGAAGAAGATGAGAGTGGAGCCTGGAGATCTGAAAGCATGAGCCTTGATGTTTTCTCAGTGCCCTTAGTAAACAACTGTGGGCGGAAGAATGGCTTCCAGCCTGGCAGCAGCTGTGGGAGAGAAGGAGAGAGCTAACTAGAGACAGAAGATGAGGCAGATGGTATGCAGGCCTTAGCTGCTGCGCTCCACTTCTGGAGCTGCAATGAAAGAAGAGAAGAGCTGCTTAGCAGAAACATCGCTGAGGCAGGGGGAAGGGAAAGCATACAAAGAGGATGAACATATTGGTTGCTTACTATATGTTAAATTCCATATGGAGAAATGTTAAGTTGCTTACTCATTACAATTTGACAAAGGATCGTTAGTCGTCTTTCTATTACTATAGCAAACACCTGAGAAATCTGACTTGTAAAGAGACAAGGATTATTTTGGCTCACAGTTTTGGAGTTTTTGTTCGTGATAGATTGGACCTGATGCTTTTGGGCTGGTGGCAAGGTAGTACATCATGGCAAGGAGCAGGTGGTGGAACACAACCGCTCACATCATGGCCAGAAAGTGAAAAAGAGGAAGAAACTGGTGGTTACCAGTCTCCCTAAAAGGCATGCCTCCTGATGACCTGTACACCTCCCATTCAACCCCACCACCTCAATATAGCACCAGGAGCTGGGGCCCAAGCCTTTAACACATGGGCTTGGGCAACATTCCAGATCCAAACTTGTCACTAATAATGAGTTTCAGAGATCTTTAGTAATCAGAAAAAGATTATAGGTAAGATCTGAACTCAGCATTTTCAGTTTTCAAAGATCAATGATTCAGGTACAATGCATGAAAAAGTAATTCACCACAGAAAAATTCTTCCTAGTGAGGAGTTGATCTAAAAGAACAGATAGAATATTTTTGGAAACAGATTGAGTACTTGTGCAAAACATGTTTAAATGTGTAATGGGTCAGAAGACAAAATAATTAATACAGAGGTGGAGAAATCCACTCTCCCAGTGATGCCCACTTTGCTGGAACCTTGGAGCGTGTTGCAGTGGAAATACCTTGAAGTTGCAGAGGTCTCATAGACCACATGCAGAAAGACTCACAACCAAATGAAGATGCATGCATTGCAGAGTATATTGGATCAATTTAAAACATAAAGTGAGAAACAAAGAGAAAGAGATGGTGCAGATGGACACAATTAGGACAGGAGACAGGAGGGTGAAGAAGCTCTGACCTGAATCCTGAGGTATGCAATGCTCATGAGTTCTTTCTTTCTTTCTGTTGTGTCAACCTTACCTGCTGACTATGTGGTTACATGGACCAGAGCTGAGGGTGAGAAAGTGTCTCAGTACACAGAGCCAATGACACCCAATCTATTGAAAAGATATAGGGAGAAGCATAGGAAGCTGGAAAGTGAAGCTCACTCATACTAGCTGAGTAGCCACAGCTTTTATCTGTTTGTCTCTAGCAGAATGAGGTCATTTAAGAATGTTCAGATATCCTAAATATTTGATATGTCATAAATGTTTTTATCCTCAAAAATTAAGTTTTAAAAATTCGGCTTCATTGAATTTAAAAATACTGGCTTATTTTATGCCAGTATTTCAAGTGTACAATTTGATGAGTTTTGACATATATATGTAACCATAACCGTAATCAAGATAATGAGCATAACCATCATTCCCTCAAATTTTCTTACTCCCCTTTGTAATTGATCTTTCTTGCCTTCCTAAGCCTAATTCTCAGACAGCGAGGGATCTATTTTCTGTAACTGTGCATGGTTTGCATTATTCCTTAATTAATTTTTATAAATGGGAACATACCCAAAGTACTCTTTGTTTTTTGGTCTGGCTTATTTAAATCAGCATAACTGTTCTGAGATTTATCTATGTTGCGAGTATTAATTGTTCATTACTATTGATTTTTGAGTAGTATTCCATTGTAGAGATAAACCAAATTTGCTTATTCGTTCCTTTGTTGTTGTCATTGCATCACTTCCAGTTTTGGCTATAGCGAGCAAAAGCTGCTGTGAACACTCATGTTAAACTCCAGCCTTCCTTTTGGGTGAAAAATCCTCATTTCTTTTGGATAAATATCTATGAATGAGGTGGCTGGATCACACAGGAGGAATACGTTTAATGTTTTAGGAAACTGACAATTGTTTTCCAAAATGGTATTACCAAGTATTCCCAGCAGCCACTCCTGAGAGTACCAGCGACTACATATCCTGATGACAGTTGGTATAAGCAGTCTTCTCAATTTTATCGTTCTAGTGTGTATGTAAGGAGACCTCATTGTGGCTTTTATTTCCACTTCCACAATCTCTAATGAGCATCTTGTAATGTGCTTCTTTGGTGAAATGTATATTCATATTTCACCTGCTTTTATTGGGTTGTTTGTCTAATTATGTGATAATAGTTCTTTTAAAGCTTGAAATGCCCCCTTTTTCTGTGTCTTCTAGTGTACAGCTTACTTTTTAATTTTTGTAACAGAGTATCTTCAAGTAAAACTCTATCACTTTGAATACAGTAAAAGATTATAGCATAATAGTACTTCCATTCCCCTCCAGCCCTAGTGTTATTGCAGTATATTTTACTTTTGCATGTTGTAAACTTCACTCCATTTTTAAATTATTTTTTCTTTCAAGATCAGTTATCTTTTAAAGAAATTTGAAAAATAATTTTAAAAAATTGTCCTGTACTTAACTACTCCCAATACTCACTTATTTGTGTGTACCCAGATTTCCATGTGGTATCAATGTCCTTGTGCATGAAAGACTCGTTTTAGCCATGTGTGTGTGAGAGAGAGGTCTCATGGTGAATTTATCAGCTTTTGTACAAAACTGAACAAGTTTTTAATCTTACCTTTATGTCTGAAGGACATTTTTGTCATGTATATAATTCTAACTCAACATTATTTTTTCTTTTAGTAAAATAAAAATGCTACTTTGTTGTCCTCTTGCTTGCATTACTTCTAATGAGAAGTTGATTGTCATCCTTGTTCTTTTGTGCCAAACCAGTCTTTTTCTCTGTGTTTAAGGTGTTCTTTTCATCATTAGTTAAGTAATTAGATTTTTTTAGTGTGAATTTCTTCACTGTTCTTATGCTTTGAGTTCACGGAACTTTTTGCATCTGTATACTTGTAGATTTTATAAAATTGGGAAACATTTCATTCATTGTTTTTTGCCAATATTTTTGTTTTCTGTCTTTTTTCTTCTTTGGGCTGTTCCACAGTTGAAGTTGCTCTACCACAATTCATTGATGCTCTTTTTATTTTCCCTTTCTCTGTTTATTTTATTTTGGATAGTATCTTTTTCTCTGTCTTCAAGTTTACCAACTTTTTCTTCTACTGTGTCTAACCTGTGGCAAATTTCATCTGGTAATCATTGCTTTCAATTTTGGAAGTTCAATTTTGGCTTAATTGTTTTATCTTCCAAGTGTCTCCTTATTATGCTTATGTTTTCCTTGACATATATGTATGTTTATAACAAGCTGTTTTAATGTCCTTGCCTACTACTTCTGTCATCTATATAATTCATGAGTCTAATTTAATTAATTGTTTGTTTGAGTTATGAGTCACCTTCTTTTGCTTCTTTCATATATAGTAATTTTTTGTTGCATGCTAGATATTGTGAATGCTCCTTCATTGGGTGCTAGATATTTTTCTATCTTAAAAAATATCTTTATACTTTGTTCTAGGGCACAGTTAAGTTACTTGGGAACATACTGATCCTTTCAAGGCATGTGTTAAAGCTTTGTTAGGTGAGTAAGAAAAACATTTAGTCTAGGGCTAATTTTTACCCACTACTGAATCCATGCATTTTTGAGTACTCTGTCTGATTCCCTGTATAGTAGAAAGATTTGTTGTATGGTTAGCGGAACACAAACTCTTCCCAGCCTATGTGAGCTCTGAGCATTACTCTGCTTGTTCCTTTCCTGAGGTTCTTTCCTCACACATGTGCTGGCCAGTATTCAACTCTTTAACTTCGTGCTGCTGTTTCTCTGCAGCTCTCTCCTCTCAGTACTCTACTGTGAATACATCACAGTGTAGCCCACCAACGTGTACACCCACAAAACACTCATTAATAAAGGAAACTGTAAATGGATAACAGAAAGATCAGTAGCACAGAGGGAAGGGAATAGGGGAGGGAAAGGGAAAGTATTGAAGACTGAATAGAACAAATTATATTCCCTGCTTTCATAATTATGTCAAAATGAATCCTATAATTGAAAAGAACCAATAAAAATACAGTAAAAATGTATAGCTGACTCAGTCTCTGAATTCTCCATATCTTCAGCTCGGGGTAGTCACTGATGGACTCTGGGTTCTCTCTCCTTGTTCTGTTGCCTGGAAACTCTAATAAATTCTCCTCTGGTCTCCTGTTCTCACATTTTCCTTTTCTCAAGAATGACTGTTTTATGCTGCCTGTCAATATCTGATATCATATCTGAAATATAGTCAATCATATAATATAATATTAATGATATCTGAATTACCATTAATTCACATTTTTGTCCAGTTTCTTAATTGCTTCAGGAGCTGGATCCTTGTTACTTCATGTTGAACAGAAGTGGCATTTTCAATCTTGGGTGCTAATTTTCTCCTTCTTTCTATCCCTTCCTGTCTAGGTTTAGCACACATCTGACTAGTATGTCTCAAGACCTATTTGCTTACTTGCTCATGTTATGAAGAATACTTCACTAGAATGTCTTTCCTGTTACACAAATTCCACATTTTTTGGGAAAGATAGAAAATGATCAAAAAGAAGACAATGATCACAATTAACTTCCCCATTGAGGATACTGTTTTCATAACAACAATTCTGGATATATTGATAAATGTATCAGAAGAAAGTTCTGCTTAAAGAGAAAACCTCAGTGCTTGCTTCTCAGATGGGAAAGGACAGCGTCATCTTAAAGCTGGGAGTTCTGTTTGGAAACATTGTGACATTTCTTGCTGAGCTTTTCTGGTTGATCAAATGAGGTCTTCTGGGCATACCACACCCGAGGAGGTAAGGAAAGAGAAGACAATTATTTTGTCTAATACAGAGGAGAATTTGCAGCTTTCCAGGAATTTTCCTGAAGTGATGAAGGACAGAAAGAAGAAAAGGCTTAAAGAAAAGAAGCCATGAAGAGGGCAATGAACAGAGGTCTAAGGGGAGAAATTCTCTGGGGCTAGGGAATTGCTTAATGACTATTTTTCCTTACTGAAGTTTTAGAATCTATATCTAATATTAAATTACAAGTTTTTTCACCGTATTAAAGTTTCTAGAATATTAATAGCAGCATGCTTATGCTTTTGGTGCTTTGTGGAAATGCTTTTATCTATCAGATGTTTAGTGGGTATCTGTATGTGCCAGGCAACATTCTAGGTGCTTGGGTTACAGCAGGGATCCTTATCCTTTGGAGCTTTGGAGCTTGCATAGGAATGGAGATCAATCAATGTAGAAGAAAAATAATAAGTAGGTTTTTAATATCTTTAAAAATGCTAAGAGTTACAGGAAAAAAGAGGAAACAAAGTACTTCATGGGGATAGACTGGAGTGAAGGGGGCAAGTTACAGTTTAAACTAGGATGGGTAGAATGTGCCAAGACTTAAAAGAAGATGAGAGGGATAGCCACATGGATACCAGATATCAGGGAGAACAAGCTTAGAAAAAAAGAGGTAAATGCCTCTACAGAGGCCCTTAGAATATGAAGGCTCACCTGATGTACCCAAGGCTGGCAGAGGATGCTGGGCCTATACTGGTGGGCAGTTTTGGGCCTCAGGCTACTGCCCCCGGAACTGAACCATGCCACCTGCCTGCAGGCCTGTGCTATTGCCTGGCTGTACGACCCAGGCCAGGCTGCCTATTGGCTGTGGTTGCCAGTCACCATGCCATCAAGCCACACATCAGGGAAAGACCGTGTAGCTGGACTCTTGAGTGGCCATGGTCATGGCCTGTTTGATTTCTGCTGAGTGAACAGGAAAAGTGACCATCTTCACCGTGACATTTATTTCCAAATCCAACACTTCCAGGATGTGTGTGGGCGGGGAGGGGGTGGAGGTAGGAATCGGATTACTGGGTGCAGCCGGCCTGTGGCCACAGGAGGACAGGCTGCTACTCTGTAGGAGGACTTTTGTCTCTGTGCCCTGGCTGTGAGCAGTTGAG
This sequence comes from Aplodontia rufa, assembly GCA_004027875.1. Taxonomy (NCBI): domain Eukaryota; kingdom Metazoa; phylum Chordata; class Mammalia; order Rodentia; family Aplodontiidae; genus Aplodontia; species Aplodontia rufa. The sequence goes on along the minus strand of PVKS010002612.1, from coordinate 64,448 downwards.
CTTACTTCTGGACCCTGCACACACAGGGCCTATAGCGGGAATGACAGTTGGACACAGCAAGGCAGGGCTTCTGCCATGGCTACCCAAACCCTTCCCACTGCTCCAGGGGACTCCAGGGACAGGCTTTCCTTCCTCTTGCAGTGGGCTTTCTGAGGTGGACAGGTCAAGGGCAGAACCTGTATGCCATCCCTTTTCTGATCATTTGTGGGTACTTAAATCAGAATGAAAGGGACAGGGTCCCAGCCATGTTTGGGGCCTTATTCTGGGAAAAGCACAGTTGCAGGTCCAGAGAGGCTTGGTTTCTAACAAAGCTTAGGAACTCTGGAGATGGGGGGAAATGAATCCCTTAGGTAGAAATTGTCTTTCATGACTCACAAGGAGGGCATTAGTCACAATAAGGAAAAATAAAATAGATATGTATATTCAGTGCAAGGGTGCTTTTGGTAAATTCAAAAATATCAAGGGAAAATGTTTTTATATCTAAGGACAAAAGCAAGAAACCCAAGAAGATACTATTTGTGGGACTGAACTAGGATGACCATTAGCAAAGAAGTAGTAAAAAGAGATAGAAAAAGGGCAATAAAATAAATCCCAAAGGTACTTGATTTGTTGTTGGTCAGTAGTTAATCTTAGAATTGTTTAGCACCAAGTCCTAATTTACCTGTATAGTGTCCATTTATAACTTTTTGATCTTCTCTTTTTCCTCCCGCTTTTCTATTTTGGAATTTGCCCTTCCCATCCCAGGCACTGTCAATCAACAGGCATCAGTTACCTCTAACCCTGGGACAGGCTGGAAAATCTGAGAACTTCAATCCCTAGGCCAAAATAATTGGTTCAGAGATAGGCACACTATATAATACAGACATATTCAAGCCCTTCTGAAAATCCATGTAGGTATCAGGAGGCTGCACTACTTTCCTTGGGAATGTTGGGTAGGAAGAATGAGCCAAATGGATGTTTTGTTTTTGTGGAGATCTGAAGAAGCTTAATAAAAAGAAAAAGGAAGGAAAGGGGAATGGGAAGAAGAAGAGGGAAAGATATATCAGCTGATCACATACAGTCAGCATGATTTCAGATTATTGAAGTTCAATAGCATTGAAATGGGTCCAACTGCCATGCAGACGGAATAAGATTCATTTTTAAGATTCATTTTTTTGGTCTGTTTGTTTTAAGAGAGAGGGAGAGAGAGAGAGAAAGAGAAAATCAATTTTATTTATGTTTTCATCTGGCCTTTGTTTCTCCAACACTTAGTGGTGTACGTGGTGCTGGGGTTTGAACCAGGGTCCTTGCACATGCTAGGCAAGCACTCCGACCACTGAGTCACTGCTCAAGCCCCTGAATAAGATTCTTAAGAAAATAAAAGGCTTTATTTTCAAACATAAAAATCTAAGTGTACTGGTGACTTATCAATCTACACTGGCATTCTCACAAAACAGTATGATGGCATTTACTTCTATAACAAGCAAATTTAACATCTAATTGGGTAGAGACCTTGACAGGTATTTTCTTACACCACCTGATTTGATCTGGAATCGAGTTGTACAAAGTACTCTCTAAATTTGCAATTGAAACTTGAAAGTAGTGACTAAATAAAATTGTTGACAAAATTTAGAAGTTAACTATAATCATTCTATGAAGTTAAGTTCAGGGTTGTGCATCTGGTTTGAGAGTAAGTGAGGTAGATTTGGGGTGTAAATAGTGACTCAGACCCATGTAGAGAAGGTCTGGTTGTGGAAAGTGTGATAGATGTTAGGAGAATCTCCCTACGTTTTTTTTATTTGATGCAACACTGGACACTACAATCCTCCATGGCCCACATTCAATTTAAAAACTTAAAGAGTTTGGAAAATATCAAGTATTTATGATTTATGCAGGGGGTTTTTTGGCCTATAAATTTTTGCTTTCAAATTGCCAGATAATGGTAAAACTTCAGAAGTAATTCACCAAACCCAAGCACCTGCAATTTCTCCACTCACTTGGAACACTCTTGTAAAACTAGTTTCAGGATTTGTGACTGTTTTCTCTTTTTTATCCTTTATTTAGTTGTACAATGAATGATTTCCCTCCCTTCTCTCTCAGGTCCACTCTGGATCTCAGAAGAGCCCTTTTGCTCTGCACTGAGTCTTCTATTACCCCTTTTTGGGTTCTTCAAACTCAGTGCTGGCCCTACCATATCCTAATGAGATGGATTTGACCCACTTTGGGCATCATGTAACTGACTCAGTAATGACAGATTCCATAATTTAGAGGAAGTCTCAGGCTCTTCCTCTTATTTCTCTCTCTTGCTGCACACTCCAAAACATGTTGAAATTCTAAAAAAATGCAAAAGAACAAGTGAGAACCCAAAGTGAAGAAAGATGCTTGGTATATGTTTTCTTTCTCAATACAGTATAATTGTGTCATTAGTGGACGATATTTTCAAGTCACTGAGTGTGCTGCTTGGCACAACATGTGGAAAAAGATTGGTGATATTTCAGTCATCCTGACTGGCCAAGAGAACTGTCTCTTGCCACACGATGCCATGTGGTTAGAACATTGGGCAAAATGTCTGGTACTTTGCTGTTGTTGTTGGAATTCAATCAATACCAACTGGACCTGTGCATCATCTTTGTGTTGGAGTAATGGTGTAGTACTTAAATATAATCATGCAGAGGTGCAAGTGTATTTCCTAACTTAAAAGCTTTAGTGCCCTGTGGATGAAGTATTATTAGTCTTTACAGATTGCCAGTTTTTTAAAAACCCCAATATTTTTATTCATTCTTTCATTAAGTAATATAAGTTCTATTTTAAAACAGAAGTACTAAGAGGAAATAGAAACACCACAGAGGTGAGAAGCCAATAAGCAAACATTTGCACAGTTCTTCCACTGGTGGCCCGGGAGAGAGGGAGTCACAGGGAGACACTAGGGAATTCCTTGCTTTCTTCGTGGATTTTTCCACATAATTATAAAAAACTACTACAGGATTGGAAAGTTTTGACTTGCTGCAAGTTTATTTAGTTTCAGAAATTAAAAACTATTCTTCCCTTAGTTTTCTTCCTCTGTGAGTCAGGAATCTACAATTGAGAATTTATTTTTTTCTCTTGTGATCAAACATTTCTCTCTAGATGTGTCAAGTCAAATGTTTCTTTCCTCAAAGTCAGGGCTCTGTGCCAAGGTGGAGAGATATCCTCTCAATAGTATCGTAACTCCTTACTATTTACTATGTCTGTGTGAATACTAGAACCTCATTAATTTTTTTCTAGCCAGTAACGTTCTAGATGCTCATTAAGCATTTTTTTGAGAAGGTAATTGATGGGGCAATTGTGACTTGTGATGGCAGATCACTAGCCTGTGTTCTGCCACTTGTCCTCAAATGTCCATGGCAGGCATCACTCATCCCTGTGGGTGCCTTTCTATAATTTGGGTGTGCTTTGGGATCTTTCTCAGTGGCATGCTTCAGACAGCCACTGCCCATCAGAGATACCAAAAGGCCTCCTATTGGTTCAAGTGTCTCTGGTCAGCTAAGCAGCATTGTCTCACTTCAGCTGTCCTTGATGAAAGGATGTGAACAGGGATTCCCCTTACTGGAACATACTTCAAAAATGTTGACTTCCTGAACCTCCTGAATCAAAGGAGCACCTGGCTTTAGGGACTGTGGAGGAATAACATCTGGGGAAGTCATTTCCAACCAAACATAATTTCAATTCCACTTAGGCAAGAGGAGAGAACCAGCATGAGAGTCTGGCGAACACTGACATCAGTATTAACATGACTTCTTAATTGCGTATCAGTTCTCTCCACTCTTTAAAGGACTCTCATTATAACTCTGTCCTGGGGCAGCCCAAACAAAAGTATCTGAGTTATAGAACAGGATGGTCAGAATTCCAAGTCACAAAATAGACCATGACTACCTTTTAGAATAACAGAGTGTGAGAAAGAGTCAGAGAGCAGAGGGAAATGCTCATGAATGGCACTATGCTCTAACGCAAAACATCACCTGGACAAGGCTGTGCTACACTTAATGTTGGCCATATCAATGCAGCATGTTGGGTAGATTCGGAGGGCAAACAGTTGTTCTGTGAAGCCAGATTATATATTTAGAAAAGTCCATGTTAATACACATATTAAGAACACAAAAAATTGCACTTTTGAAAAGCTTCTCCAGTTTAGACCTTCCACAGTGGTCAGCTTTAGCCTGAATTTGCTTCTGACCAGCAGAAAATACTGTGGACTTGATGTCGGTAGCCCCACCCCATAAGATTGCATGTTGGCCTGCCTGAATCTTGATCTCCTTCTGAACCAGCTGTACCTATTCCTGATCCCTTTGCCTCTCTATTCTCTACCCTTACCAATTTCTCTGCCTCGCCTCTTCCTTGTGGTCTCCTCTACACATGCAGCGTTAGCTTCCTTTAAGCTCCCAACTCTCTGCTCCATTTTCCAGAATATGTATCAGGATGCTCACTTTACACATCAAGGGGTAAAAAGGGCTGTTGCCCTTAGGGGAAATGGTCCAAGGAGATTTCATCCTCATGCCTTTCTTTCAAAAGTGGTCTTCAGCAGGTGTGGCCCCATGTTGTTAGTGAGTCTAGACACAACTAGTGATGTTTTGGTATTTATATTTACCTGCCATATAGTTCAAGGTTGTCAGATTTAAGAAGTCAAAAATGCAGAAAACTCAGTTAAATTTGAATTTTATGTAAAGAAAACATATTTTTGTACAAGGTACTTTATCTGGCAACCCCAGTAAGCATTGAAGTACTCTGCTCTGAGACTCATTTCTGGAAACTGGCATGATTAAGGATATTCACCAAAGGAACCAGGATTTTTCTTCATTAAGTATGTCAACATTTCAAAAATTCAGACTCCAATATATAAAAGTGCATAGTAAATTGTGCCCATGCTGAGCACAAATGGATCCCAAGAAGTTTTCCAGCTTTACTAATGACACAGGTTGGACCATGCCTCTCTGACCTTAAAGTAACATATTTTCAGGGAAATCTCATCTGATAGCCCAGTCTAGATTCTATTTCTATGATGCTCATTCACAACTCTTCCACTCCTGGGTTTTCTTACTAGGGTAATTATATGGCAATTGCAGTGATTATTTAATGTCTCTATCACAGCCTTAGGTTTCCCGAAGCCCAGGTCTTTTCTGTTTTGTTCTGTGCTGTGCACAGTGTTTATCACTGTTCCTCACATGTAACAGATAATCAATAAATTTAGAAGGTAAAACAGAAGATCCCATTTTCTATAGCAACAAATATGAAAAAAATTGGAATAAAAATGAACCTTTTTTTTTTTAAGAGAGAGACAGTGAGAGAGAGAAAGAGAGAATCAATTTTATTTAGTTTTTCATGTGGCTTTCTTTGCTCCAACACTCTGTTGTGGATAAAGTGCTGGGGTTCAACCCACGTCCTCACACGTGTCAGGAAAGTGCTGTAACCTCTTAGCCACCACTCTAGCTCTTGGCATAAGCATTCTAATACATATGGAAAACACATATGAAGAAATTTTAAGGTACTTATGGAAGTCAAAAGAAGGTATGAATAAAAGCAAAGTTATACCATGTTTTTGATAGGAAATCTTGACAACCATATAGATGTTAAAATGTACTGGATTAATTTATAGAATTCACATGTTCCTGAAACTTGAGAAGGTGATTCTAATGGTCAAATGGAAACAAAACAAGCACACAAAGAATAACTAGGAAAATTCTAAAAGAAAAGAGCAGAAGAGTGGATCATCCCTCCAAGGTAGTATAGTATATACTTCCATGACTAAAGTGTGGTATTGGCATATAAACAGGCAGATAGAGTGAAGGAATGGATGAGTGTTTAAATTGAATCTCAAATTAGAAAAGATAGATTTTTCACTAAATGATGCTTAGACATCAGAGTAACTGATGAGTGTCACTTGATTAACATTTATGAAAAGTAACTCAGCAATAACTACAAAAATTAAACCTGTGTAACTTTAAAACTACATGAAAATATAAAGTTATGGAAATTGGTGACCTAATGTTCATTTAAAAGACACTAGTTAAATAAATTAGAGCACATTTATATAGTGGAATATTACTCAACTATAAAGAAGAATGATGCCATGCTCTTATGAACCAAAGGAAGACCTCCAAAATATATATGTGAAAATAAAGCAAGGTATTAAGCTGAAAAAAGTTTTGTGTATGTTATATATGAATGTGTAATGTAAACACACATATATAATTTGCATGCACATTTAGTATGCTCAAGGAAACTCACAAAGGATATGTAAGAAAATTCCTAAGAGTGGTTCTTGTTGAATGATTTGAAAGTAGATTGGGGCAGGGATAGGAAACAGACTTTGCATTGTATCATCTTTTATTACTTATTTTATTTAAAAAAAATTTTTGGTACCAGGGATTGCACCAAGGGATGCGTTATCACTGAACCACATTCTCAACCCTTTTTATTTTTTATTTTGAGACAGAGTCTTGCTAAATTGCTGAGGTTGTCTTTGAACTTGTGATCCTCCTGCCTCAGACTCCTGACCTTGGGGGATTACAGGTGTGTGCCATCAGGCCCCGCACTTATTTTGTCTTTGAAAGATGTTAAGGCAATATATATTTAATAAATTAGGTTAATAAGCTGATTTTTAAGAAGAAAAGAAAATACATAATCTGGAAAAATAACAACTGCTTATTCTGTGCAAATAATTGCCATGGATTGAATAAAAGTGCACTAAATGAATATCTTTTAGCTGCTCTAAATCAGTTTTGGAAATCAGACAGGGTACAGATAAACATAACAACAAATATGAAAAAACTCGGAATAAATGTTTTAACAGTTATGGAAAGCACATATAAAGAAAACTTTTAAAGAAGGGCACAATGGAAGGTATGAACATTTATGCTAACATTTTTTGGTTATTAGTGATTTACTTACCAAAACTACCAAGTCATTTGAATTAGGAATGGGGTGTTTCCTCTGAATTATTCAGTCTCATACAGGCTGATTAGTGCTGTCTTTTAGGATTTTTGTTTGTTTGTTTGTTTGTTTGTTTTTTCTGCTGAAGGAATGAGTAAAGGTGTTCTGGCATTCCATATATGAAGGAAAAAACTCTCATATTCAAATATGGTAAACTCAATAAAGAGATGACTAGAAACTAAGCCACCTCGAGGGAATAACAGGCACTCTTCTTCCTGCTGGGTGGTGCTGGTGGTGGCCTCTGGTGCTATGATGGGAAGGGAACATCAGAGTCAGAAATTGTCCTCAGGCTAAGCATAAAGCTTATTCCTGCAATTGTACCAGTCACTTTTAACAATGAAAGATCTAGAAAGCATGAAACAAATTCCCCCTCTGATATACTGTAGTAGGGTCACTCTTTACAAGAGCAACAACTGTGTATATTTTAAAAAAAGAACAATTTCCTTGATGCCCTGTTTATAATAGAGGTCCTGATGAAATCCACATGTCTTGCATTCAACTGAAGCGAATTTGATTGACAGGAGAAAGGCATTCAATAACTGGCAAGAAATAAGACTTCATTGTGAAGTGAGGAAGTTTACCCCCAAATTATGAGGTTGTGATGGAAATCTTAGGTTCCTCAGCTTCTTCCTAGAGTCAGTCTCAGCTCCTGTATTCCTTTGACTTCAATGGCTAAATTATTTTTCCACTTTTACCTTGCCAGGAAAGCCTGCCAGAGTCATCTTTTGTGCTCATCATCTCTTGGATGCAGTCTTGTGAAGTGATGAATTGGGTGCAGAGACAGGGAGTAGGGATGGGGAGGGAGAAGTAGTCCCAGATGAGCAGAACAGAATACAGAGGTTTTGCTAAGCTATGTCAGGTCTTGGCTCCAAAAAAATCACTTAAGGCCATCCTAGTATCTTTTCTTCTTTCTTCAAAATAGCTAGGCTAACAATTTCTAGGAAATGATTTACACTGATATTGCTACCTTTAAATATTTTCAGTTAGGTTAAGTTTTTTTTTTTTTTTAAACAATGAAACCTCTGTACTCAGTGGCTATTCCTTTGACCTCTTCAGAAGCAGTTTGTATAGTCAGGAATGTGCATCCCTGTTCCTCCCTACATTTTAGATGAATATCTGGTTCTGTATCAGGACGCTGAAATTGATGGTTCTTATAGCTCTCTCTTTCTTTGAAAGAGAATGTCTGTGTGCACACATACATACACAAACATCTACCCATTACTTGTTAATGTCTGTTTCCCTCTGTCAGAATAAAAGAAAAACATGAAAATAGAGGTCTTGTCTGTCTCATTTACTTCTGGAAACCTAGCAAAGCCTTGGCACATGGTAGGTTTCAATAAATATTGTTGAAAGATAAATTAGTGATCAAATTCCAGTTCTATCCCTTAGAACTTTCTGACTTTGGAAAAATTAATTAATCTAAGCTTCAACCTCTTTTTATTTGTAACAGTAACAGTACCTTCCTGGCTGAAATATTGTTGCATTGAAATAGTGCTTAGTGAAGTGCCTGGCCCATAGTATTAAATGTCAGCTGTGGGTGGTGGTTAGTTCTGTGCTAGTTGTGGCTTCTCTCAGAAAAATGTATGGCTGGACAATGATTTCAAATCTGACAAGTTGTGTAATTGATTTACTTGGTGAGAAATTTGTTTGTTTAGGAATTAAGGTGGTTCCCACTCACAACAGTTGAGTCTGCAGTTCTCACAGGCTGGTCAACAATAGTGGAATACTGTAGGTGCTGGGCAGTGGTAGTGCACCAGTTCCCAGTCACAGAATCACAAGGGGAAACAATTGAAACTGTAGTGTACTGCGTGGCTAGGCTAGGATGTTTGGTAGGCAAGACATATTAAACACATCTTAGACTTATGATATTTTCAACTAAAGATGGGTTAATTAAAACATAACCCCAGAATAAATTGAAGTACATTTATATACCTAAATTTACCTAAATTAAAGTTGCCTGCTTTAATATCAATGTTTTCAGCCAGTTACTTTTCAATAAATATTGATCTATGAGATTTGATGGTTTAGTTGGCCTCTAGGTTGTTATAAAATTGGCCTCTAGGTTGTTATAAAATATTGATCTATGAAATTTGATGGTTTAGTTGGCCTCTAGGTTGTTATAAAGTTAAAGAATATGTTTCTTTTAAACAGCTTTGTATTAATTGTCCCAGAGGTCATAGCTAGTTATATATTGGTTTTCTAATAACTAACTCTTGACTAATGATAAATTATAACAATTAGCAATAAAAACATTCATCAAATTTATAATCTTGAGCTACTAAACATTAAGACCCTACAAAATACTGTAGGGTAGGAAAATCTAGGGAAACCAATTTACCATGTTGATTAATTGTTTAAAAAGCCCAGGAATTGATTATTCGAAAATATAGACAGATAAACAAATCAGAAATAGAAAAAAATATGGCAAATAATATCAAGAAATAGGAGACCAATGTATATTTTCTTTTTTTGAGACAAACATATTACTTTTATACTTCGATATGTTGATCATTACAGTAATCCATGTTCATGTCAGAACATGCAGAAAATATAAATGAAAGGAATAATACTTTAAAAATTTATCCAAAAATCTTTTACTCAAGAACAACCACTGTTAATATCTTATTTTTCACCATTTTTAATTTAAAAACATTAAAATTACATTCACATATTTTAAAAAAGTTTTCACTCTCCCTAAATTCCCTTTCTCAGAAACAATTTACTTCAAACTTTAAAGATTATTCTTTTGGTATTTACCTAATATCTAAGTAAAATCTTTTATTTCTTTTTGTTTTAAAAGTTTTAAGCATTATCTACAGACTTCTTATTATGGAAGATGAGAAACAATAGATATTTTCAAAGCAAGAGTACATTATACCTTCCTGGTATACATAGGAATTTGAAGATCTCGATAAACTGAATGATTTTCTTGAATACTAAAAGATCATAATAGACTCAATAGATAAATGGATAATGTAGATGGATAAAATACATGTGAAATATATTTAGTCTTAAAAAAGAAAAACGTAGTCACCTGCAGTAGCATGGATGAAGCCGGTGGACATTATGTCAAGTGAAGTAATCCAGGCACCAAGAACAAACACCACATAATGTCATTTGTGAAATCTCAAACACTCTGACTCATAGAGTAAAATGGTGATTACCAGAGATAGGGGTGGTGGGAAAAGGGGGATGTTGGTTAAATGGAATAGTTTTAGCTACACAGAAAAGGATAAGCTTTTGAGATTTATTGTACAACATAGTTAATCATAATGTATTATATATTTTAAAATTTTAAATACTCTCAATACATAAATGGTAAATACTTGAAGTTATGGATATATTAATTAGTTTTATTTAATCATTCCCCATTGTATACATACAGCATCACTTTGTATGCCATAATAAATATAAATATAATTTATACATTTATAATAAAATAAAAAGTTGAATATTTAAATAGACCATAAATAGAAAAAAACTGCATTCTACTTTTTTAAGGTAGCATAGAATGCCCAGTTTTTTCAACTGGTAGTGTATTAAACTACGGAAAAATATAATTTTCATTTTCTTTAAGTTGTTACAATTGATATAAAAAGATATTAATTTTGTAACACTATTAGTTTTGTAGTGTTGTTAGTGTTGTGAAAATTCTGATAACAGAATTTGACAAATATAGCTCTAATTTGACAAATAGAACTTTGATTTATCTCTTAAAGATAGTTAAAGAGAGGACAGATGTTATTCAAATTTTATATTATCCCAACCCATCAAATTTTTTCCCTAGGAATACAAAATAATTGAACACAAAATTATTAATATATTAACCAAGAATTCTGATAAGAATACCCATGAGACGTAGTTAATAGATATTTGGGAAGGCATTTGGTATCCTTTACTATCCATTTCTGGTTTAAATGTAAAAAACAAATAAGAAACATTAAAAATATAGGCTATCTCCTTTGTGAAGAATATTAATCTTATTCCAGTAGGTAATGCTACCATATTTAATATTGAAATAGTAGAGATAGTCTCATTAGTTCAAGGAATGTGATGTTCATGATCATTATTATTACTTAGCATTTTCTTAAATATCTGTTTTAGTCAGTTTGTTCACTGCTGTGACTAAAAGACCTGACAAGAACAATTTTAGGAGGAAAAGTTTATTTAGGGGCTCACATTTTCAGAGGTCTTAAGTCCATGGAAGTATAGCTCCTTTCCTGGGGGCTCTAGGTGAGGCTGAGCAACATGGCAGAAGGCATGGATCCAGGGAGCAGAGAGAGAGAAACTCCATACCAGATACAAAATATATACCCAAATTCACTCCACTAAAGACCCACCTTCTCCAGCCACACCCTACCATCCCTTAGTTACTAATTAATTCCTATCATGGGATCAACCTACTGATTGGATTAAGGCTCTTATAGCCTAATATTTTCACCTTTGACCTTACTGCACTGTCACACAGGAGATTCTGAGGGACATCTTACATTCAAATGATAACAACTGACAATGAAATAAAATATGAAAAATAAAATGAGATATTGTAACGGGAAAGGTGATCATATCTTTATTTCAGACCATAAGATGATATGGTTTACAAAAGAAAACAGTAAAGCAAAAACTCCTCGAAATCACAAGCATTTTAAGTAAAATTATCAAACATACAATACATACAAATGAATAGTATTTCTTATATTGCATAAATAACCAATTATAAAAATTAAGCAACAATACTATATATATAGTACACACACACATATATAATTTGAATTTCTTGTAGAGTATCTATTGGTGGCAAACTCAATTTACGTTTGTTTGAAAATGTCTATATGTACAATTCTTGAAATACATATTGCTGAGTGTACAACTCTGAGTGTGTACTTATTTTTCTTAGTACATTGAAGATACAATTCCAAAATCTTTTGCCTCCTTTTGCTTTGGGGAAGTCATTTCAGAGTCTAATTGTAATCTCACTTTAGGTGAATTGTCTTTGCTCTCTGGCATTTTTACACATATTTCCCTTAAGTATTGGGTACTTTCATAATGATGTGTTCAGGTATGGATTTCTTTATGTTCTTTCTGATTGATACTGTTAGGCCTTTCTGGCACTCTGAGCTTCTTGTTTTGTCTTCTATGACTTTTCACTTCTCTTTCATAATTTTTGATGATCATTCTGTGTTACATTATAGATATTTCTTTAGATCTGTTTTTACTTGCATTAATTCTTCATCAGTTTAAGCTCTATTGAATTTTCCATTGAGTTTTTAATTCTGAATAGTAAATTATAATAATAATAATAATTTTTGTTTTTGAAGTTCTACAGCCTTATGAATATTGGGTCATTTAAAAAGTCTTTTTCTCCTCGTTCTTATTTTTAAAACTTCCCATTTTATTTTTTTGAACATATATAACATATTTAATTTATAGTTTACCCAATGATAACAATAGCTTAGGGTTTTTCATTTTTGTTTTTTAGGGAGTGGCTGTTCATGGTGACGTATTTCCTTGTATTTGTTAGAAATTTTATTATGATTTTGAATTCCATAGATCTTCATCTGAATGAACTCTTTGAAGACTAGTTTGAAGGTGGATTTCCCCAGAGATGACATGCATTTGTTCTGCCTGTTGACTTGGTATAGTTCCAACTTGCAGTCACTTAGAACTATGTTCTAGAAATGAGGTTCCTCTTGCTTTCAAGGTAGAATGAATTTGGGCCATGGCTCATGTAAGACAAACTTGTTACAGATTTTCAAAGAAGTGTTATTTTCCTCTTCTCCCAGCCTGAGACAATTTCCCTTGCTGTCCCCTGAGAAAAAGAAGTATGTGTTTATCTGTAGCTCACTATAACATGGATGTATAGCTCATTAGGGCCTCAACTGTACATATGATGGGTGGGCTCTGGTGTTTGTATCCTTCGTTCTACGGCTTGGTAGATCTTGAAAACCAAAATTAGAGTAAATCTGCGAATCAGCCATCTGTACTCATGTACGTTTTAGTCCTTGGTAAATATCTCTAGATGCCCTCTTTCCTTTAGTTATCAGAGTCTGAAAATGCCTTACCTCCTTGGATATAAATATATTTTAAAAGATGCTTTAAAGCTTACCCTGTGGGCTGGAGCAGTGGCTCAGCTGCAGAGCACTTGCCTGGTATGCACAAGTACCTGGGATTGAAGCCCAGCACCACATACAAAATACAGTGTTGGAGAAACAAACAAACAAACAAAAACAGAGAATAAATAAAAAAATTTATTCTCTCTCTCTCTCTCAAAAAACAAAACAAAACACAAACACAAACAAAAAATAGGACTAAAAAACTTACCCTGCATTTTAAGTGATTGTTGGCAGAAAAGTCTGTCAAGATCTTTCATCAACCATAAGAATACAGAAGTTCCAGGATCTGTTTTTCAGAAAGGATTTTCCTACTCATCTTTTATCTTCTGAAGAGTTGCACAATTCTTGGCATATCTCTGGATTATGTTCATGATTTCTGTTATTGCTGTTGTTTGTTGGCTTTGATTTGTTCTATTAGTTACCAGATGTTGGAGTTAAATATATCTTGGGAATTTGAATAAATGCCTTATATTAGTTATTTGTTTGAAATCTGCTGGGATGTAGGACTTTATCAAAATATAATATTAGCGTTGTGGAAATGTGGGAAGAAAATATATCTTGGGAATATATAAGGTGAGCTTGGAATATCTTGTAGTGCCAGAAAGTAAGGGAGTACTCAGAAAAGAAAAATCCACAATGATAGGGGTATGTCAAAGGGACACAAGAATGAATGAACTCTTGTCAATAGCCAAAGCTGAAACAATTTGAGCAACAAAACTAATGAAGTAATATTGGATTATAACCTGAATCATAAAATAAATAAATCATAAATTCATACATCCATGATATAAAGAAGTGATTGAATAAGTAAATAAGTGGGGGAGAGTGATTCTTAATCATTCTAAGTAATTTATGTAGATATTCCTCCCTCAAGGATGTGGAACAAAACTCTTACAGTATGACCTGTACTTCTTGGCTTCATTTTAAAGAGGATGATATTAAAACGATGGCAGCTGGCATCGAGTAACTTTATAGTGATGAAAGCTGACAACCAGCCCCAGCCAGGTAACCAAGGTTAGTAGCATCAGCAGTGTACGTACAGTAGAGATGAGTGAGTACAATGATACTTTGACTCTGGCCTTTGTCCCACAAACACATAATTCCATGAAAATCATGAGGAAAACATCAAATAAATCACCAAGAGTTATGATTTTTTTTTACATTACAGCCTTCTAGACTCCTCAAAATCATTAAGGTTATAAAAATCAAGCAAAGTCTTAGAAACTGTCACAGCCAAGAGGAGCTTTAGGAGAAATGAAGACTAAATGCAATAAGAAACCTGGTATTACATAAACATTAAGAAGATATGAATGATTAAGTATTGACTTTAATGATATTAGATCAACATTGGCTCATTGATTATGACAAATGTACTTATTAATGTAACGCATTTGTAATCAGGGAACCTGAGTGTGTGATTTATGGATACTCTGTGTTGTCTTTGCAATTTTTCTATAAATCTAAAATAAAATGTTTATTATAAAAAAGAAAAGCATAAACAAAAACAAATCTAAGAAACTTGGAGTTGTAGTTTTGGTTTTACAACAGATCAGACTTATGACTGAAGAAGTCATTGGAAAGACAGTAAAATATTAGATCTAAGTTCCCTTGCATTTTCTACATGGGGGAATAATTGTCAAAATTCAAAAAAAATGAATTTGGAAATAATTTTGCCTTCTTTTATTTGTTTCAGTGTCATCTGACTCCTCCCTTTACAAATTGTAGTGACAATTATTTTTCATGAAAATGAGCATGGTGGTGTGACAAGAATTGATAAAAATTGGTACGAAACAGGAGATAGGGATGATGATAATGATGATGCTATTAGTAGCATTAACAACTAACTTGAAGTCATAACTTACTAGGTGCTTTAGATTGTCTAAAATCTTTAAACATCATCTTATTTATTCCTCAAAATGGTCTTTTGAGGTAGCGTTTTTGTTTGAGTTCTATTTTCAGTATAATAAATTAGGCTCATAAAGAATAGAAATCTGCTGCTCACATTTCTAGATGTTGGGAAGTCTAAGATCAAGGTACCTGCAGGTTCACTGTCTGGTAAGGACTCACTTACTAGTTCACAGGGGAGACTTTCTACTGTGTGATCCCATGATAGAAGGGTCAAAGGATCTCTGATTTCTTTTTACAAGACATTAATCTCATTCATAAGAGCTCTATGCTCATAACCTAACCAAGTCTCAAAGGCTCCCACCTCTTAATTATCATCACCATGGGAGTTCGGATTCCAGTATATGAAGTTTTGGAAGACAAAACATTCAAACCACAGTAGGTAAGTTTTTTTTTTTTTTGCTTTTTTAATTTTTTTTTTTTAAGAGAGGGACAGTGAGAGACACAGAAAGAGTATTTATTTTAGTTTTTCATGTGGCTTTTGTTGCAATAACACTTTATTGTGTATGTGATGCTGGGGCTCAAACCCATGTCCTCGTGCATACCAGCCAGGCGCCCAAAACCGCCGAGTCACCACACCAGCCCCAGTACATGGGTTTTAAATTGTCATTTAATAGAAATTGGAAAATTGGTACCAGAAAGCTTAAATAACTATTCCAAGATTCTGCAGCTTCTAACTGATAAAGATGCGTTTCAAACTTAGGACTGCCCAATAGTAAAATCCCTTCTTACAGTGACTAATTCCATATCTGCCACTTACCAACTCTGTACCTTGGAAAAATTAAAGAATCTCTCAGGTTTCAATTTCTCATAAAATGAGGAATTTTGAGTAGGTGATTTATAATATCCTTTTAAGTTCTAATATTTTTATCTTTATTCTGAGAAATTATCTTTGAGTTTCTTAGTATAGAATATAAGAGGAAATCACTTTGGAGAATTGATTAGTGGAGTTCACAGAGACAATCAACCAAATAGCAAGAAAATAACCAATTATATTAATACAAGCAATTACCTAATGCTCTAATACAAGTGTTGGTAAAACCCAGGAATGCTAAGTGGGACTTCTATAACCCCACTGTTAACTAAAGACAAGAAAGTATTTGATTGCAAGACCCTCCTGAATTTTCCAACTGCATGTGGGCAGGGAATCTGATACAGAGAAGAATAAGATGCTTTTTCCTTTTTGTGCTGGGATCTTGCCTACTGTACAGGGCTCAGTTGACACAAAACTTTAACAGTTAAGACTCTTCTTGAACAGCAGTAACTATGGGTGAGTGTGGATAGAAGAAAGGAGCTTTCATTCCAAACTGTCCCCTGCCTTGAAAGATAAGATTGAAATATTCTCTGTTGGCTGAGGAAGAAACACAAGAAGGTCATAAATATTTCTCCAGTTTCTTGACATGGCCTGTACCTCTTTTTTATCCCCCAACCAAGCTCAGGATAAGCTGCATCCTGTTAAAAAGAAGTCAGTAGTTTATGAGATGACTCCCTGCCCATACATGTGATTCTCTTCACTGATGCTAGCTCTGCTCCTTTTGTGTTCTAAAACAATGAGATGAGCAATTTAATCTATTGTCCTGAACTTTTGAGATGGATCAGACTAGAACTTTGAAGATAACTTGCATCCTGAGCTACAAATTCATCCTTTATGCCATTTACTCATTTCAGTTATGCCCTGTCATAATACCCAGAAAAGCTCTTGAGATACCTTAACAAGCTGAGCTTACACAATGAAATAATCCACTAAAGTGAAGTCATTTTTGCTATAAATCATCATAAAAATTTCTTTCTCCCCAATTTTGTATTTTGAAGATTTTCCCCTCTTCAGTTTTACATTTTGCTCAATATAAGTCCTCCCTTTCTTTGCAGATAATTTTATCTCTTCATAGAACAAAAATCTGAAGTTATCACATGATGAGATTCCATCAATTTCACATTAATAAACCTCTGACCACATCTGTACTATCATCTCTTGTACTATCTGTCTATCCTTCCATTTAATTCATGCTTTCGTCAATTACTCCTCACCTTAAACTACAAGTTACTCTTTCTCTCTTTTTTACAGTCAACAACTTGCCTTCAGTGGGATAGTGGACTCATGAAGTGCTTCCCATCAACACACTTACACCCACACACACCTACTACAGCTCCCCAATTATCTTTCTCTTTCCTTTTGTAATAACATTTCCTTTAAAAAGTGTTCTAAGCTCATTGTTTAGCTTTGTCAACCACCATCTCTCAATCAACTCCAATTTGGGTTCTTTCTTAAATTAAAACCTCTCCATTTGGTCACCATTGACTTTCATGTCATTAAATCCATCTCACGTAATCAATCAGAAACATTTTAAACAGGAGTCACCTTTCTCTTTGAAACACCCGCACATCCTGGAAATCAATCTCTAAGAGGTTTAGGACCCACATTCCTCTGATTTTCCTCTTCCTTCCACTTCTCGGTCACCTTGAGGGAAGGCTCAACTTTACCCATCTGGACATTCACTGTGGAGGTCCATGAGCCTCCTTCTCCCACTATACAATTGTTCCTTAGGCAATTATCATTTATGTCCATGGCTTGATTTCTGACTTACACTAATACAACCATAAGCTACAAATTTATTACTTCTGACTCATATATCATGACAACTTGGAATTAGATGTTGCAAAGGTTCCTCAAAGTCAAGACTGAATTTATGATCTTCCCTCCAAGCTCACTCTCTATATAGTGCTGCCTGTCTCAATGAATTACACCGGTGCCCATCTATTCAATTAACACAGAAACCATACTTCCACCCTCACCTTCACCTTCCATAAGTCCCTTCACCTATTTCTTTTTCTCCATTTTATGCCCTACTCCAAGCTGCTTTCATCTCTCTGCTCTCTCAAGTCAATGGATTGTTCCTCCAGCATCTGCTATTATTTTTTATTAATTAATTTATTTAATTCATTCAAGATAGTCTTACATTTAGGAGGGAATGGTTGTCATGCAATCATGAACAAATGAATAATGCCAGAGCAAGCCAAGGCTGCTGCCATTCCATGGTCTGTCCCCTTTGGATTTCCCCCAATCCCATGTTTCCCCCTACTTAACCCTGTGTTAGTTGAACTTCTCATGGATGTCGAAGGTTCCCCACTGGGTTGATAACCCCCATACTCCCTCCCTCCAGCAGCTTTGATATCCCTCCTATTCCCTCCCCCACTCTCTGTCATCCTCCCTTCATGCCCTAGAGTCCTAGGCAAAGGTTCCCCCTGCTCGTGTAAGAATTTCACCTACGTTGAGGTTATTATTAGCTTAGCCAACTATCAGTCTGTTTCTGATTGTGTTCTAGCTTCCACATATGACAGAAAACATTTGGCCCTTGAGTCTCTGAGTTTGGGATATTTAGCAAATTTTTTATGCTAAATATCCCACTTAGCATAATTTTTTCCATCTCCATCCATTTGGCTGCAAATGCCATGATATTGTTCTCTCTAATAGTGGAGTAGAATTCCTTTGTATATATGTACCACAGTTTTTGAATCCACTTGTCCAGTGAGGGGGCATCTGGGTTGGTTCCATAGTCTAGTTACAGCAAACTGAGCTGCTAAAAACACTGATGAAGCTGTATCTCTGTAATATGCCAAATCTAGCTCTTTTGGGAAAATACCCAGAAGTGGGATAGCTGGATCATAAGGTGGTTCCAGCCCCAGTTTTTTGAAGAGTCTCCACACTGCTTTCCAGAGTGGCTGTGCCAGTTTGTAGTCCCAACAACAATGTGTTCTCCTCTTTCCACAGCCCCTCCAACATCTGCCATTTTTCATTTTCTTCAATTTTGTCACTCTGACAAATTCCACAAGGAGTGAGGTGGAATTTCAGTGAAGTTTTGATTTGTATTTCTCTGATTAATAATGATGTAGAGCATTTTCTCATGCATTTATGGGCATTTTGGACTTCCTCTGTTGACAAGCTTCTATTTAGTTCCCTGGCCCATTTATTGATTGGATTACTTATGGTTTTGGTGTTCAGTTTTTTGTATATTTTGGATGTTAGCCTTCTGTCTGAGGTGTAGCAGGCAAAGATTTCTCTCCCATTCTGTAGGTTCTCTCTTGATACTCTTGCCTAGTTCTTTAGCTGTACAGAAGCTTTTTAATTTAATAATATTCCATTCATTCATTCTTGGCTTTAATGCCTGCCCTATGGGAGTCTTGTTAAGGAAGGTGGTGCTTAACCCTTATGTCATGTAGTGTTGATCCTACTTTTACTTCAAGCAATTGTAAAGTTGCTAGTTTAATTTCCAGATTCTTGAACCATCTTGATTTGATTTTTGTGCAGGGTGAGAGGTAAGGATCCAATTTCAGTTGTCTGCATATGGCTGTCCAGTTTGTCCAGCACCATTTGTTGAACAGGCTGTCCTTCCACACTATGCTTTTGCCCCCTTTATCAAATATCAAATGGTTAAAGATTTGAGGGTTTGTCTCAATATCTTCTATTCTGTTCCATTGGTCTTCAATTCTGTTTTGATACCAATACCACACTGTTTTTGTTACTATAACCCTACAGTATAATTTCAAGACAGGAAATTATATTTCCTCTCTCTTGCTTTGTAATGTTTTGGCTATTCTGGGTCTTCTGTTATTCCATACAAATTTGAGAATTGTTTTTTCTATATCTGTGAAGAATGCCATTGGTATCTTGATGGGGATTGCATTGAATCTGTATAGGGTTTTCAGTAAAATGGCCATTTTGATTATATTGATTCTGCCTAACCAAGAACATGGAATGTTTTTCCATCTATTCAGGTCTTCTGCAATTTCATTTTTTAATGTTCAATAGTTTTCCTTGTAGAGGTCCTGTATATCCTTTGTTAGATTGACACCCAAGTATTTTATTCTTTTTGAGGAGATAGTGAATGGAACAGATTTCCTGATTTCTTCTTCAGTGGACTTTTTGCTGGAGTATAGGAAAGCTATTGATTTATGAGTGTTGCTCTTATAACCAGCCACTTTTCTGAAATAGTTTATAAGCTCTAGGAGTCTTTGGGTGGAGCTTATTGGGTCTTCTTGGTATAAAATCATGTCATCCGCAAATAGAGACATCTTGACTTCCTCTGTTCCTATTTTAAATCTTTTGATTCCCTTCTCTTATCTGATCAACTGCTATTCTTGCATCCCCATCCTGTTCTGTTTTTGGAGTAAACATTTTCACAAACAAATCTGATCCTATCATCTTATTGCTTAAGACCTCCCAAAGGCTTTTTAATGCTTTTAAGGACTAAAATCTGTAACCTGGCCCCTGCAGCCCTGCACAGCTTCTCCAGTGGTTCTCTGTCTAGTTTTGCCTCTCACTATCTCTGTCTTTGCATTTCACCTTCACTGGCTTGACCATATCCTTGGAATTTCAGGCCATGTCTGTGGCTGTTTCTTTCTTGAAATCTCTCTCTCTCTCTCCTGCCTTAAGATAAATTCTACTCTTCCCAGAGATGGCAGTTCATGACATTCCTTAAGATTACCTTTCTGGGTGTAGGTTCTTTTGGTACTACTTTTGATACTTTCCCACCACAGATGTTTCTTCCTTTTAGAACTCCTATTTCTATTGGAAAGTATATATTCGTGGGGTGATTAATTAATGCCCATCTTCCCAATGACTGCATTTTGTTTACCATTACATTCCCAGAATTTAGAACAATTCCTGGCAACTCATTTGTATCCAATCACTAGTTGCCAAATGTGTGGATGAATAAAGAAGGATCCCGTTCAGATGCCTGGTTCTCCTAGTACCCATGACATGAACTAGAATAGGTGGCAGTTGAATAATAGATACCTGTCCTTCAGTTTCTCCAAAAGTGAATATATGCTGTCATTCTCCAATTTTGACTTTTCAAAATTCCAGAGTGTCAATAGAACATATATATCAGTAGACCCCATCATTGCACAAATTAAAGACAATTTAACTCTTATTTTACTGTAAAAGCATTGTCCAGAAAAAGCAAGAAAAAAAAAAAGAAGAAAAAGAATCTTGCTTTCAACTTATTTGGATCCATGAATCAGTTTTTAGCATTCTGTAGTTTGATTTAGAAATTCGTTAGGGAAAATTTTCCATCAGTAAGCTAAATGTAGCTCTATTCATTTCATATGTGGGAAAATAAACCTCTTTTTATGGCATCTTATATCAAAAAGAAGCATTTGAGACAACTTTGTCTTCCTACAAAATAGTCAGATCCTCCATATTCTAGTCCCAAGGATAGCTCCTTCCCCTCAGTACTCAGTTATAAACTTAAACCCACCAAATTTTGCTTTTCTTTTTGTATTCCTTGAATAACAGTGTTGACACAGCAATTCCTCTTTAGTGGCCACAGGTGCCAATTTTAATGACATACAAGGTTCCTCTCTGAGCATTATTTAAAGAAAAGGCTGGCTTTTCCATATACAGTATCTGACATTTGCTCTGCCTTCCTATCCTCTTCAGGATCTCCACAGGCAGTGTTCTCTGGGCTTCTTTCCTCTCTGCTTCCGCTGGCTGCTTTAATGGCCTCTTCTCTGGAAAATCTTTGGCTCAAGAATCATATTTTCCAAGGAATGTATAATTGGGTCTCCCGATTTTTATCCATTAGAGTTTTGTTCTAAATTATTGTGATAATTCTGCACACTGTGTTCTCAGGTGCATATTAAGGATTAATCAGTCCTTTGTCATGTTTTTTTCTAGATGTTTGCTTTTCATCTTATTTGAAGTTGCTTGGAAATGTGTTTTCTTTCAATGGTAGCAGAAACATCCTGGTTTTCTTTTCTATGTAGGGTTCTACTTCCCATATTTCAAGTGGACCCAGTAAAGTCTCTAAAAATTTAAGCCATTTCTTAAGATAGTTCTGTTTGTTCACTACCATGGATAGGGTAAATGCCAGCTATACATTACTCTCTTCCTTTCCTCTAGGTTCTGGTCAATGGTTTTCTAATATGCATCCCCAGGCTCACTCTAATGGGATCTGTGGTAGCAAAGGGAATTTAAAAGCTTCTCTCAGATGGCCCTTTTTGATTTAGACTAGTATTTATGTAAATAAACAACCTTACACATTAAGTACCCTTGGTACTGAGTACCCCAAGGACTGGGTGAATAACAGGATGAATCCAATAGCCACCAAATGTCACCTATTTATGAAACACTTGATGGAAACTATTTAAAATTTCCAAATCTGAAACACTAGTGTGATAAACTGATAGTAGAATTTTGGTATTTGATACCCATACCCTCTGGCATTCAAATGCTGCTAATTTAGTACCAGCCTGCAGCAACAGTTGTAGCCAAAATATAAACCATCTCAAACCAGAGGAGTCAAAGTCAGATGTTGCAATCATGTCTGAAGCCAGGTAGTTCTGTGGAGCTACAACTGTCTACACCAAGTGAAAGAGTTTTCATTTCCCCATGGACAATTTGGCCCCAAAATATTAGAGCCTGAACTCATTCCCAATGGAGTTCATGGGGCATGTCAACAGTTTGAGATAGGCGGTACCACCAACCTTCTCCCCTCCGTCCTTTTGGCAAATGGAGGATACACACTGAATTTTCAGGAAGAAAAGAGAAATAGATGAAGATCTTACTGATTTTTGTATGACTCTTGTTATTTCCAAAAAGACTGGAAAAATATGCTTTAGCCAATTCCAACTGGACACTCAGATTCACTGCTCCTTCTCTTTGGAAGTGTGGAATAAACAAGACCAACCAAATGAGAATAATCAAAGGTGATTTATTCAGAGCTTTCTGTGAAAAGGAGTCATTTGCCATCACAGGCATTTCTACAGAGACTCAAGGCAGACAGATTGGAAAGCTTCATGGTGAAAAAAAAAAAGGATGGCATTACCTGTGCTCTGGATAGAAGCTGTTAGCATAGAGAAGCTGGAGGTGAGCTAACTTAAAATGAGGCATCCTTTGTGATGGGTAGGGGTGCTTACTTGACTTTCTCTTAGGTTCTAAACTGGAAGTAGGGGCCAAAATCAAGGAATCTGTCTGTTATTAATCAAAT
Organism: Aplodontia rufa; assembly: GCA_004027875.1. Taxonomy (NCBI): domain Eukaryota; kingdom Metazoa; phylum Chordata; class Mammalia; order Rodentia; family Aplodontiidae; genus Aplodontia; species Aplodontia rufa. The sequence goes on along the minus strand of PVKS010002612.1, from coordinate 41,497 downwards.
ACTGAACATTTGGGGCCAAGTACTGCAGACGTTGTTTGTCTTCCAAGGTTGTTCCTAGAGATAGCAGTCTGATTTCCTATGAATCTGACTTTCAGCAGAATGACTTTCTGGCTAGTTGTTATAAATAAGGTTTTCTGGGCATGTTGCTGCAGGGTCAGTTTTATTTTTATATTTGATCTGAAATTTGTCAGTTTATGTATTCAGCCTCTTGAGAGCAGAAGGCCAGCAAGAGGAGAGAATATGCCCTTGCTCTAGGGCTGTTTCACACATCCAGGGAAGGTGGGGCTTTTAGGGCAGAGGTTTAAGTGTGAGAAAAGGGAAAGAGGAAGATTCCCCTTGCCCATCAATCTTGAAAATTCTTAAAAATTCCTGTTGAGGATTTGTCCCCCAAATAATTAAGAAAAATTATGTACAAACTCAAGGAACCACAAATCGAGTCAAAATTAAAGTGTGTGGTATAGCACAGAAAGGATTTCTATGTGAAATAACTTTCTCCATGAAGATGCTGACATGTTCATTTGTAGTAAGTGGTGACTGGATGGAGAAAGTGCCAGGTGTCATAAGTATACAAGTGTGCCTTACCAAAAGAGGGAAGGAGAGGCTTAAAAGCAGAGAGACCCTGAAAGCTCTGAGCTACCAGAGCTGTGAATCATTCAGAGACTTGGGCAATGCCACTACTAATGTTGCCTTTGAAGTAGAACATATTGGTTAAGATGTACATACCATGGCCATTCCAGTGATGTTCTAGTGAACCCCCTTAGCCTCTGAGTTGATTTGTGCTTCTGATCATTCTGTTGATGGGCTGGCTTTAGCAAATTGTGCCCTGGTTAGTATTCATTGTGATTGATTTTACAGTCTGATTTTGGGCTGATGGCTGGGAAAAAGAAAGGTACTTAGGAGACTAGCCAAAATATCTATATAGCATCTATGAAAAATGGAACCCCCAGGGCCCTGATATACACTCTAATTTGCCTGTTTTACTTGGTGCTAATTGCTTCCTGGCCTTACCCCTTGAAATGGACCTTTAAATTTCAGACCCTGTTCATTTAGAAGTCCAGCATTTCAACCTTTCCCATGGTATGGAAGTGAACATATTTTCATTTGTTTTCTTGAGTTTTCCTAAAGACAGTTCAATTAACCTCTAAGCAGTAGGTTTGACAACTCTGACTTTGCATCAAACCATTTTCTTGAATTGCCTCCTCTACTAGACTTTTGGTAGCATGATCAGGAAATTAGAACAAATGATTCATTTATTTCCTAAATCAAATCAAGCCATAGGAGCTTGTGCAAGAATCTTTATGTGATTATATTTTTTTAGAACTAATTTTTAAAGGAACCAACTTTTAAAGGAAAAATTTTTATTAATGTATCTATTGTCCTTTATGCTATAGATTCACTTTGCATATATTTTCTGTTTATCTTGTTTCTCTATTAAAAAAAACTTGCCTATAGATAAAAAAGAAAAACTGTAAGCAAGCAAATTAGTCCAAGGACCTTTGGACCACCCTTTTATATAGACAGTTTGTTCCCCCAGAGCATTTTAAAACTGCTCTACTGCCCTTCCCTGTATTTAATGAGACCTGTGGGCAAACACATGATTCAGTGGAAACTAAGAGGCAGAGTTTAAATATGCTCCGATGACAGCTGGCTTACTTGCGAGAGCCGTTGCAAAGGAACTTCACTAATGGTTCAAGCAGATGGACAGAGGGAAGAAAGCTGAATGTTAGAATGTGTGAGAGGCCAAAGGTCAAGGTGAATGAGCCTGGCGATTTCCTGAGGTCTGTGGGTGTTTTTGTGTTGCAGCCTAAACTGAGGGTTGTTTTTAATTTGATGCCTTTTTCTGAACTTGAAGTAGGTTCAAGATTCATTTAAAAAAAAGTCTCAGCTCTTAATTTAGTTCTCATTTAAATTCTGGGTTTTAACTTCAAAGATAATGCAGCATTAACATAGCCAGTTATGTTAGATTTTTAAGGATAAGTTCAAAGTGGTTTATTTAAGAATTTTTTTTTACAAAACATAATCCTTTGAGTTTTATTAGCAAAGTATGTGTACTATATCCTTCTGCCCTTTGCAAACTTCACAATATTATTTTTCTGCTGGTGAAGGGGAATTACAAGACAGTATAAATATATTGCATAAAAAATAACTACCATTTGGTTCTTTCTAGAAAATCCTACTTTCCAAATACTTGCTGAGATTTAGGTTAAGAATCCAATGCTGTTTTTCTATTTCTTCTGATTTTGTAACTCTTATATCTTTCAGCTTTAATCAAGCTTTATTGAAGCCAAGACATTAACTAACTTTTAGTTTGACAATCAAGCCCTTTAAAAAAGGTCATAAATTTAAAAGGAAGATTGTTTTTGTTCCAGAAAGGAGATTATTTTGAAAGGTAAAATATATGTACCACTTATGGAAAGAAACAAAGTGGGGCTTTGTTGCAGGGGGTAGAGTTCTCCATTTCCCTGGTTCAAGGAATGGAGCAGGTTCAGTAAGACGTGGAGCAAGGCACCCACCAGCTGCCCAGGTTCTGAGCCTTCCTTTCCATGGGGGATGCCATCAGCACTAGCAGTGGCCTTCGGGTCAATTATTTATTTATTTTAAAATGAAATTTAAATGATATGAAACCAGAAATTTAAAGGTGTGTAAAATATTAACACAGAGATTAGATGTATTGTTTATCACCTTGATTTCCAAACCCTTTCAGACTCAAATTCATTTGGGAGTCATAAAAAAATGGCCAGGGCTGGCCATTAAAAAAAATTACCTCAAATCACAATTAGCAGCTCTTTCTTTGCAGTTTTCATACAGACATAGAGGTACTGTTTGTGTTGCTATTTCCGAAATAATGCTTTATGATCATCTACATTTTAAAAATGAGTGCACAGGTACAGGTTGAGGTCACTTAAACCGAACAAATTCAAAATTCAAACCAACATCTTTCCCATAAGTAATTGATTTTTCTTTTTTTTAAGTTTTCTTGAACTTTGATTTCTGGTGATCTATGAGATGAGGTCTTTGAAGGTTATAATTCATGATATACTATTAAAGGGGTTCTTTGGATGATGGAAAGGTCCTCTTACCCAAGAAACTAGAGAAACAAAATATAATGCCTTCAGAAGGAAAAAAATGCTAAACATTTACTTCTTATAAAGTTCTTAGCAAACGACATTGGCTAGAAATATTTTTTAAAATTGTTTTATGAGTGATTCACATAAAGAAGAAAGTATCAGTTCCATTGATTCAAAAATTTTCCCAAATGGCTTTAACCAAACCAGTCATGCTTCTGAGCAAAAAGGCACAGGATTGAGGAGCTAAGAACTGAAAAAGAAAAAATGTCAGTAAATGTTACTTTGATTGTGTAATCTTGACTTATTTTTAATAAATTAAAATGTGGCTTAATAGTGATATGACATATATGCTTTAGCTTCTGTTTGGTCCCTTCAGGTGGCTTTTTACAACAATTTTTAGTTGTTGCCATTCTGCACTGAGAATGCCATTTAAAATATACTCCCAGAAAACTTCCCTTTCAGGGTGATGGGTAATATAGTGAGGAGAGAGTTTGGATTGGACATGGGAGTGGCAAGTCTGGTGCAGGACAGCTCTCTCACTGACTGTTTTGGTGAGATTGGGCAAATTTGTCAACCTCTTCAAGATTTTATTTCCTCATGGAGATGATACCTAACTTGCAGGGCTGCTGTGAGGTTTAAGTAAAATAATGCTTGCAAAGCTGCAGTCTCTGTTTAGAAAATGTGAGTTTTCTTCTTCTTTAAAACACTTGAGACATTTATTCAGACACTGTGCTATGCTAAATGCTTTACACAGATTTGTCTTGTCTATCTTAAAAACAAACCCCAAAACTCATAAAGTAAGATCTCCAATCATTGCCGTTCTGAACTGAGAAAACTGAAGCACGAAACCTCTGGTAGGTGGCTTAAGTCAGGGTCTGCTCCACTCTAAAGCCTGCATTGTTAACCAGGAATTTTCTGTGGAAAGAGATGGCTATATGAGCTCCTAGAGGAGACATAAAGTAGTAGTGCTGTGGGGAATCAAAAAATAAGAGAATAGAGGGTCTAACTTTTTGTAACTCTAATATATATATATATATATATATATATATATATATATATAATGAACACTTTTTTCAAATAACAGTGGGGAAGGGGAATTATAAATGCTTATCCATGACACAGAATGTCTGTTAGTGACTCCTCCATGATGAAGTTACTAGATTGCTAGCGTTATTACACATTTTTTCTCTAGTACATACTGCATTAGTTAGACTGTGGCCGAAAAACAAAGGGCTCACACATTTCAGTAGCTTAACACAACAAAAGATTTATTTTTTATTTGTACAAAGTCTATTGCAAGTTCTGCATGTGATCACCCTCAAATCCAGTTATCGCAATCTCAGCACCTCTGCATGAAACCTACTCTGTAATTGCTGCAGCCGAAGGACAGGTGCTAAAGGACTTTCTTGGGAAATTGAATTTTTCTACACTCAACCTGTCAAACTAGGCATGTGCTCTGCTTAACTGTAAGGCAAGGAGGACTGAGAATTGCGGCAGCAACCTGCACCTACATACTTAAGGCTGTCAGGAAAGAGGCTTTTCAGAATGTGGCTTTTATGACCATTTCACTTCCATAGACTAAAATTCCCCCAGCTAGCAGACAAGTGTCACTTTCATTTTAGTCATTTCTGAGTAAGATACATTAAAATCCTTAAGAGGATTAAAGCAGGAGAAGATATCTAGAAGTGATTTTTAAAACTGAATGAATATTCCCTGATCTTCAGTCAACAGTGCTTCTGTAATGTTTATTCTGCTCTCTTTCAAGCAGAAGATGATCTTACAGTTACAAACCTGCGAAACAGAGAAAACAAGCAAACCAAAACAAACCAAACCGAAACTAAAGGACTGCTCTTTTATTCTGCCATAGTGGCTGGGTGGGACCTGGTGTGTGTTAGAGATTGTTCATTTGTGCTTGGACCCCGAGAGCAGAAAGGGTGGTAGGAGGGGTTTGAGGGTCTTGGCACCTCCATGGCACATGTCTTCTCAGGTTCTCCCAAGAGGAGGTCTCTGCCTGACCCCAGTCCAACAGCAATAGCAGGGAACCAAGAGCTCACATGGTGCCATAAGCAAGTAATTCCAGCTCAATACCATCTCAGCAGTTCACAAAGCAAAGCCATCTCATGATCGCTGTAAAAGATGAAACACTTTTTGTAAATCAACACATGTACATAAATAAATATATTGGTCTGGAGTTTTTTGAACAATTGCTGTTCATGGCTTCCTTTGAGAGATTATTCTATTACTTCATAAGATAGCAGAATTCACTTCTCTGTCATAAATAAGGTGAAATTTACAGGCATAAAAACAGTAGTGAAAATTCTGGTAGTTTAAACCAATTATTTTCCTTGGCTTTGGAGTTTTATTTTTTACCAGTTAAGTGCAGTATTTATTAAAGGTAATAAGTGGACCACAAAAAAGGTTATTTCAAGATCTGTCAGTTGAGCTCATTTACAGAACACTCAATAGCTATGTGCCAAAAATATAAAGATACATTAAAAGATAAAGAAATAAATCAATTAACTGAGCAGTCAACTGAGCCACACTTCAGGCATTTATTTTTGTTCTTTAATTTGTTGGCATCTATGTCTGCACCCTATGAGGAGATTTATATTTGTGGTTTTACATCCAGAATGTCTTCTTCTTAACACTTATCTCTATGAGGTATTCCAAGAAAGAGTTGCATCATCAAAGCATTTGGGAACCATAATTTCCTGATTCATAGTATTGGGTGGGACACTGAAGTTAATGGTTTTAGAAAGTTCTCCAACTGATTGAAAACATACCTGGCTAGGAAACTATGAATTTGGTGCTTTCCAAAGTGGGTGGCATTTGGGTTCTAAGAGAGATATAACTACTTATAAGAACACTTTATGGCCACTGTTTCACAAAAGGACTATTTTAAGCAGCCCCAGTTTGGCAGGTTCCCCTCTGCCTACCCTGCAGGATGCTTGGGTTAAAGCTCTGGCAAGCATGGACTCTGGTTTGCCTTCTTGGTGTTTCCATTACTTAGTTATATGATTCTGGAAAATTTTAAATTTTGAGCCTTGGCTGATAAACAAATTCATTTTATCTGATGGGTGCCACTAGAGAGAATATTTGTAAGAAAGCATCCCATTCAAAGCTTGGAACATGGTATGTGCTCTGTTTTCATTTCTCCCAGAGGGAAAGCCAAAGGCCCCTCATTGGCCCATGTCCCCAATTTTATTACCCCTGAGCTCATTGATTATTCTCTCCTTTGATCACTTTTCACTGGCTCTCTGTGGTGTCTCTTTTGCCCCTGCATACCCAACCCCCTGGGTTTTAAACTTGAGCATTATCTGGGGTCAACAAAATAGCCACATTTTCCCTATGAACACCTCAACCTCCCAAGAGATAATTGGAAGTAGAGTGAATTGGGCTTGTTCTAGATACCACTTCCTTCTGCTTCTTTCTACTGAAACCAACCCTCGGGTCTAATGGCACTTGGTCCTTATTTAGGGAAAGGAGAATTGGGCAAAGTTTTAAAACAGAAATTCGGAGATAATCCTGGGACATCTATTTGATGATGTTTAATGATTAATGATTTCTGATTCATAATTTTGATTCACACCTTTTACTAGTGAAATTTTTGTAGTTTTCCCTTAGATTCACCCTAGTGAACCTCTCAAGCTTTCTTGGACACACAAAGGGAAAGTATTCCTCTGTCTATCCTCATTCCACATCCTCTCTGTTCTGCAGACAAAGGTACACAACTTCTTTGCCTTTATTGTGCCCAGAGAAAGGGTCTCCCTCCCTTCTACTGCAGAAAAGGATAATCAAACAAAGAACTACCAAATTTTATCATTCTCCCACTAACAAAATTATTTCATAAATGTAGCTAAAATAAAGCTGGGAATTATTGTTTGTGACAGAAATGTCAATTTTGTGAAAAAATGTCGGTTTTACCAGATGCTTCTGGTCTTGGCTGCCTAATCCAATTGCTTTCTCAACAGCTGCAAGCCCTTTGTTGGACCCCACACCTCCTCCCACGTGCTGTCTCTATCAGTTGGAGCCCAATTGGTGCCTGCTGCAGCCGCTAAACATTAGGCAAATAAAATAGCAGGGGTGGATCATGAACAACACCAGTAAAAATAACCTTCTTGTATACCTCTAAATTATAGTATCACAATTAAACTCTTAAATTCTCTGAGAAGGCAGAGTCAATGATTTGGAGGACAATTTGTTTTTAGTTGGGGAACCCAAGCATACTGTTTTAAAAGGAAGAGAACTCATTTGTGGAGGTGTAATGCTACAGATATGCCATGCAATATTAAGTTTAATGTGTTTTACTTAATTCTCACACATCCTGTGAGCAGCCTGGGAGCCTATTTTACAGATGAAGAACCTAGGGTTCTGAGGAGTCCCTTGAGTTACCCAAAGTCACATATTCAATAAGTGGAATACAGATTTGTAGACTGATTGATTTTGGATTTCCAATGCCATTTATGATTTCATGAACATATTGAGATCTTTCCAAGATGCTAAACATTGCTCTGAATTTAATGGAAACTGTAAATGTTTGAAGTTTACTCTATCTGTAATTGCTATCAGAAACCCCCAGGCATTGAATCTAATCCTTACATTTGATACCAGAAGAAAGAGACCAATAATCTTTGGCAAATAAGCCTTCTCTAAATGACTTACACTCAACAGGATTCACAGTTCCAAGAAACTATTTTAAACTTCTTCCACCCTTAGTTTATTTTAGCAAACAAGTGAAAGAATCAGGGAGAGACAAGATGGCTCTTCTTTTTTAAATAGAGGTATATTGTGTTTCCATATCAACTTTTTTAATAACTAATTTTATAAAATCTTATCCAAAAGTTTGCAGTTCTATAGAATAGTTAATAGTATAGAGAAATAGTTGGATTAAATTATTAGATAATCTTGAAACTAAAATCATCTTTTGGCATTACTATTTCTGTGTATTCCACAAGGCTCCTTGTTTGAACAAGGAAAGCTAGAGGAACTCTAGTGTGTAAATTTCATTGGTTCTTTGGTTATACTATCCAAAACTGTAAAAAGAGGAAATTCATCTTTGTCATTTTCTAGTTTTCCTGTTTCCATTACCTTCTTTACTTCTTAGCACCTTTCCTCTGCCCCTTTCCTCATAACCTTCCTTTCTCATGTTTGTGTTTAAGATCTACCAGTCCCTGTCACTTCCTGTTTCCATTACCTTCTTTACTTCTTAGCACCTTTCCTCTGCCCCTTTCCTCATAACCTTCCTTTCTCATGTTTGTGTTTAAGATCTACCAGTCCCTGTCACTTCCTGTTAGGGAAGAGATTTAACCATCCTGTTATTTCCATAGTGCCTTCTGCACAAAACTTATGCATGTATAATAATTATTTCTTGAACTAAATAGAAGATATTCTTAACATAGTTTCTATGAATGACTAATATTAGGTGTTTACGCACTTTAAGGTAGTGATGGGACTAATTAATGGACTCCACAGTTTCTTACTTTAGGAATATTTTCTTCTAAACTTAGAACTATTAAAGACAAAATGCCTAACAAGGAAGAATTAATTCTATTATTAGAACCTCAGACTAAGAGGTGGGCCAGAGAGAAAAAAGCTTGTAGGTCTAGATGAAAAAGTTTTTCCCTGAATTCTTAAGTCATTCCATGGGTGTGTGATGTATGTGTGTAAGAGTGATTGCACTAGAGGTGGAGGGAGGAGAGAGAGGAGTGTATATAAGTGCCTTTTTGTGGACAAAAGCATTTTCATTGTTAGGGTTTAAGAAAGCTTGTGTATTTCTAGGAACTCTATTTGCTAGAAAAAATCAGTGAAGCCAAAAAGTGAGCTTCCTGTGTAGTTTGAATTAGAAAAGGAAAATATTGAAATAAACTGGTTTTTGTTTGGATGCTATGGAATTGGTGACTGTATGAAGAATGCTATTGTAGTCTTTCCCTTACTTGTTTTATTTTGTTTTTACACAGAATTATAAACATGACAGAATATTGATTCCATAGAATTTTCCTTTCACTTTGCATGAGGATTATGACAGTACCATATCACAGGTATCACAGAAAGGCAAATGCAAGGTCTTCTAACATACTACTAATCTAAGTGTGCATCTTTTTTTTTTTTTTTAAGAGAGAGGGACAGTGAGAGACAGAGAAAGAGAGAAACAACTTTATTTAGGTTTTTTCACATGGCTTTAGTTGCTCCAACACTCAGTTGTGTACGTGGTGCTGGGGTTTGAACCCGGGTCCTCGTGCTTGCCAGGCAAGCGCCGAAACCGCTGAGCCACTGCTCCAGCCCCAGTGTGCATCTTTTAACATGAATAATAAGAAAGACCAGCCCCAGAAAGAATAAGTACTTATCTCAAAATGTAATTTTAAACTTTATTTATACAGAGGGTTTTCAAAGTCATACCGTGAAGAGAATGATTTAATTTCTCTTTCCTTTAAATAAACTATAAAAAGGTATTCTACTTCATGGTATATGATGTCTTTCCATTAGAGCCTTATTTTTCTGTCAATATTTTGTCTTGGAATCTAGTCTTTTGAAGTGATGGAGGCTTCAAATTAAATCCTAGACAGCAGTTTTCATTCTCCTACTTTAACGTGATACACATATTTCTAGCTCTAAGGTGATTGCCAAGAAAATGCTTAACTCCCTAAATTGATTGTTTGAAGCACCACAGTAGATTTGACTCCTAAATCATACCCATGGTTAAAGTTCACCTTGCAGTGCATTTGAAGTAGGTGCTTTGTGATAAAAATCCCAAACTATAAAACTTCTGGTGTTCTGAGTTTTCCGACTCCAAGTTAGTTGTTTTGTTTTAATACTACAAGAATTAAAAATGTTAAAAGTTGGTTGTTAGAGCATATAACTGTGGGCTCCTATCTCTCCTTCTTCTAGAAATGAAAGGAATATTGAAAGTGTTCCCATTTTATAACGTAAGAGGTGGCCAAGCATTTACAGCTCTATATACTTCTCCGTTCAAATTCTTCTAAACCTCAGACCTGGCCTGCAGGTTTCTCCCAGACGATTTTCATTTTCATAACATTCACATCCAATAAACTGCACAAAACATAGTGAGAGAAAAAAGGGGGACAGGAAATGGCTCTGTTGCATGGTTATTACATCCTATTGCCTGTGGGTTGCTTGTTATGAGTTTTAACTATGTAAATATGACGTATATGACATCAGAATTTAATCTTAAAACTTCTATGTGGGAGATAGAGTGTGACTTTATTGTTAGGGCTAAAATCAACTGGGTGTTGACAGGTTTCAAAAGTCACTGAATAAAAGCTTGAAAAGAAAAAGCTCAGACTGATAAGCTGTTCTTTGATTGACAACTTCAGGCCTGCCTGCCACTATTGAAAACAGTTGAGCGAAAGTTTTGTGTGGGGGTGGGGGAGGCGAGGGGGTGGCGGGTGTTATTTCATAAGAAGCTATACTGGGAAATACAGGAAGATTTATAAGCTGATACAGCACAGAACCCAAAGAAAAACAGGTGTGAGGTTTAGAAAATCTGGAAACTGGGAGAAAGGACACTGTCTATGAATGAGTAATTAATATTGTAAAAGGACTTTATCCAAAAGAATGCTGACTCAAGTAGAAAAATAAAACATTTCAATCCACTAGCTTTGGGTTTCAACAAATCATTTGTCAACAGCTTGTGGCGAAACAATCTGGTGGGGGTGGAGGTGGTGGGAAGAAAGAGCAAAATGCACAAGAAAATGATTACAATGGAAAATAAATGTAGGAGGAAAAGAGTGCAGTCCTTTCTCATCTTTCTGGTAGAGAAGAACCAGTTCTGGCACTGTAAAATCCATTATGTAAATGATAAAATAAATGCATTCTAAAGTAGCCATCATTGGTTGATTGAAATGTTATGATTTTCATACATGCCATATCTTATCAAATATTATCCATAAGGAAGTATTCAATTCCTGTTGTGCCAATTATCCTACTATGTGCATCATAAACTTTTATGGCTTGCTATGGAATGTCACTTGGATATTTCTCCCTTCAAATATTGCATCATCAGATTCAGATGGAAAACAAATTCTAATGTGGCAAAGTGTTAAAGAAATTTAATACCCTAGGGCTAAATGAAACTGCTATGGTTCATCTCCTGGATAAGAACAACAATTTATGAATGCAATATTCATTTCCTGAGGTGAGCACAAGCAAAAATCTCGTCTGAAACTTAAAACCTAAATGTTTGGCCTCTGGTAGTTTCCTCATTTAACTCATTGATGTCATATATTAGGCCACTGGTAAGATCCAGCTGGGGAGTGTTCACTTTTTCTACTTCCCTAATTACTTTTACAGGGACTCTTGCCACAATTGCATCAGCAGGACCAGACCAGGGAGTCTATGGGATCATCTTTCACTTTTCGTATATTGATTGTGATGATACTCTATTTGTTTTTTCTTGATCATGAATTTTGATGAACAGTTTGGCATCTTAATTCACAGGGGCATTCATTCAGACCTAGGCTCTAGAATCGTACGTATGTAATTATAAACTTAGCATGTCTGCCTGTAAGATCAAGAAACCCAGAGATGGTTCCACAGACATGTTTGAAAAAACAGAACAAATCAAAACAAACAAAAGAACAATTAACAAGAACCATAATTCTTCTCGTTCCAAAATCTAAATTTCTGCACTATGAATTTCAATATATTAAAATGAAATAAACTGACAGGGCAACTCATTTGAATCTTATCTGTGAGTATCAGGGAGTGATAGAGGACAATATTTTGAGTTTTTAGTGTAACCTTTTTCCATTAAACAATACCAACTCCACTGCTATTTAAATATTCTACAATTCACAGAAATTCTAGGCTACAAGGTGAAATGTTCAGATCAATGTATGAAAAATTGATTTTTGATCTGACATTTCTATAGAATCAGGAGTGAGTCTTGCTCAAATCGAGAATCTGCAGTACCCTCAGGCATCACAGATGCCTCTAACTGGGAGCTGGGGAGGAACAGTGATAGAAAGAAGTGCACTCTAAGTTTCTAAACAGAAAGCCTCCCTACCTTTCCTAAATCATCTTCTTTGACCACTAAGCTAAATCAAGCACTGAGCTGAAAGACACTTTGACCCTGCTAAGATTTAGCAGTTCATACCTGGTGGGAAACATACTCAGGGTGAGATATTTAGTAAGAATAAAATTAAGCAATTTGGGAACATGAAAAATATAAGTACATTGATAAGAGAAAGACATTTTAGATAATGACTGAAATACACACACACACACACACACACACACACAAAGAAAACAACACCCCCCCCACACCAAGTAGAAGGCAGGCTGTGCCTTGATATTAGAACCCAAATCTGTGATATAGTTCTAAGTGAGGGTCGCATGGGAAGAGCTTGGAAGGAGAAGGACAGAAGCGAAGGAGAAATTGGGAAGAAGACTGGCCTCTTGCAGGAAGCACATGCGTCCTGCTTAAACATAAACCGTGTCCTTCACTTACTCTCAAACTCGAGCTACTCTCAGGCTCTGCTTTAATTTCCTTGCAATTCTTTGCAATTTTTTTCAAGCCTCGCTTTTTAATTTTTTTAAATGGTCAGAATTTAGTCTTTTATCAGGCTCACAGGAAGAGAAAAGCACCTTTCTCTGCAAGATACTCAAGGCATATTGTTTCAGCTTCGCTGGAATTCACTCAGGAGAATAAACCCATTGTTATCTTTACTTAGAGTGCTGACAGGCTCCTCATCCCTGCAGACGGCAAGTGAATTTGAGCTCTGTGCCAAGAACTATGTAGGCATACATCACTGCCTTCTCACTTGCTGTCCTCTCACTCAAAGAAGGGAGCAGACAGGGAGGAGGATAGGAAAATGACTGGAGTCCTTGCTAATGCCTCACGTGTTAGACCAGGCACTTGACATACTTGAATTATCTCACTCTATCCACATCATGACCTATGCTGTAGATAAGATTACCTTCATTTAACAGGTGAGGGAACAGGTGAAAAACTCTCATAGCTGTTAAGAGGTTGGTCTGACTCCAAGTTTGTGCTTCTTCCACTACATTCTTTTTTCATTTTTTAAAAAATTTTTTGGTACTGGGGATTGAACCCAGTGGTGCTTAATCACTGAACCACATCCCCAGTACTTTTTATTTTTTTATCTTGAGACAGGGTCTCCCTAAGTTGCGTAGGGTCTGGCTAAGTTGCTGAGGCAGGCTTTGAACTTGTGATCCTCCTGCCTCAGCCTCCCAAGCTGCTGGGATTATAGACATACACCACTGCACCTGGCTCTTCCACTACATTCTGCCATGAGCTTTTGTGACATTTTTCTTCTCAGATATTCTGAAGACTTTCTTTTGATTGCAGAATGTTTAACTACGAAAGGTATTTTAAAAGTCAGAAAAAAAGCCCCTTTTCTAGACCGTAACCAAACAGCCAACTCTGCAGTTGAGTAGCCAGTACAACATACAGCAAGATCAAAAGAAAGGATTCAGATGGACAGAAAGCATGGGGTGTGTTAGGTTGATTCCAGGCGGCTGGGACAGGGCACCAAGCAGCCTGAGCTCCAAACAATCAGATGCTGGCAAACAAGCTCCAATGGCATCTTGCCAACACCTGATGATTGATGGATCCACCAGCCAATCTCCGAAAGGCCATGCCCATCACTTTCCTTTCACTATTCTGGACTACAAAGCAACTGCCCAGTGGGACCAAGCGCCAGTCCCCCACCCTTCTTCTGCCCGCACTCACTGTGACGGCGTAGCCACTTAGGCCGTGGGTCTGGTCAGAGAGACCCACGTCTCTCTCCCACGTCTGACCAGAGAGAGTGGTAAATCCCATTAAAAAATACCCGCACCTGAACTTACACCTATTTCTCTGATTTTATTTTTACAGGGTGGGGAGAAGGTTAAGGCAGGCAGCAATACAAATTCAACCCTGGACGATGGGTTCTTACTGGGTAGAAGCACAAATTCCAAGCATCACCAGTTTGTCTAGGTAGTTTGCAATATGGTTGGGTAGTAGACATCCACCTTGATGAAATCCCAGGTTATTTTTTAAATTGTGGTCAAAGGACATACAGGCCTACTCTCTTTTATACCCTTGAGTGAAGAGTGCTTTTTGTTTCCAAAGAATGGTTGGCCTTTTCCGCTGATGGTGTAACTTCTGGAAAGGAAGTAAAGAGACACAGGTGAAGACAACCCAAAACAGCCACATCACTCCTGGTGATAGATGAGGTAATAGGGGTCAGAGCCACGTGACCTTTGCATACATGGGTGCTAACTGGAAAACCACAGGGTGACTTGCTAGCTCCCTGAACTTCTGGGAAAGAGAACAGTGTTATAGGTAAGATAATGGGGTAAAATCAGGGAGGTACAAAAGAACATAGGATTTATTGGAAGGATAAGATTTTTGATGCACTTGAAATATAAGATTAATAGGGGAATGTGACCATACAATTTTTATCATCATCATAAACCAAAGGCATAATAAAGTTCCTTGGAGATGTTTTCCTCAACCTTGTCCAACATGACAAACCAGAGTCCCTGTCTTCTGGTGTTAATAAAGGAAGATGGACTGAAGATAACTGAATCATAACTCTTAGCATGTATCTGGGGAGACATATTGCTAAAATGCCCATTGGGTTTACATGTACCGTCTTATTTAACCCTTATGCAACTTGATGTGTTATATGTAGTATTGTTTTCCCTTTTGATTTCTGTGGAAACACGTGGTTGGAGAGGCAGGCAACTACCTAGGGGGTAAAAGTTTATGTTCCAGTGTTTAGAACTCTGGTCTTTTGGACTCTGGAGATGATAGTCATCACCAATAGGTGGCACTGCTTTGTAAAAAGCTACTCTGTGGGTAGATTTATCAGGTCCTCATTACAGCTATCAGATTTTTAAATTAAGACCTTTGTAGATAATAAAAATATCTTTAAATAATTATTATCTGAAAACCGACCATGTGCTTAGCTCTGGGATAGGTTGTTTGGTTTAAAGATGAAGGCATTAATTAAAGGTTATAACTCTAGATGAGTGTGTTGGCTAAGTTTAATGTGAAATGAGAAATCTATGATATTTAAACATGACTGTAGAATCACGAACATGTATGTTATCATTGTACTATTTTCAAAGCTGAGCAGTTGCTTTTTAGAGTTTAAATTCACACAGAATTCTATTTTTTCCAAATTGACAGTTAAATGTCCTCCCTGTAATCAGGATCCTGGACTTTAGTCATGGGGTAGCTACTGAGATCAGATGCTTTTAGGGGTGTGTGTGTGTGTGCATGTGCATGTGCCTGCATGCTTGTGTATGGTGGTGAGAGAGCTGTCACATAATTGAGAATATTGGAGAGACTGGCTCAGGTGGAAAAGCAGAATGAAACACCAAATCAAAGGCAAGGCATCAATTGTGTGCTGGATTGCATAAATCAAAGAGGTGCCAGATGATAAAGCTGTGCTTTTAGTTGTGGAAATGAAGAGGAATCATTTTAGGAATAATAGGGAAAACTCGCCGCTTGCAGAGAGAATAAAAAAGATGAACTTAGGAGTATCTAAAATAGAAAGGTAATAATAAAACTGAATGTTCAATGAAACTATAAAAATAGGGTTATTTTCCCAACGCATAGTGACTGTTACAGAGTTTACCAATTAATTTTTTCTTGTCTATATCATGTCCATAACCTATTGAAACTGTTATACAATTGTTCATATTTTTTTCTCTTAGGAAGATTTGCAACACATTAAATCTTAAGCTTCAGCGAAGACTAATACATTTACATGTAGACTACTCACATAGACTTAACGTTTATTCTTTTAGTGCAGAAGATCCTGCTAGAGAGAATTCATTTTCCTTTCTATTTGATTGAAAGGTTATAACAATCCCCTTCCCAAATTTACAATCAGATCAAAATGGCATTTTATTTGCCCATCTGGAGATCACCAAACGCGCAAAGCTCGTCCGTGTGGAGGCCATCTGTTGTGAATAGAGACACACATGGAACTTAATCCTCGGACTTCTTTTTCAACTTTCTCTCTTGCTTGCCTGCATAGAAGGCAATTCAGACCAGTCACTTGAGATGTGAGCTGTAGACTGGGAAGGTTGCTGCCTTTCAATGTCACTAAAAGTTTAATGCCCAACTGCGAACATCTCTGTGAAGATCTAAAGAGTGAAAAGTTCTTGGCACTGCCTTTACTCAACATCATGACTCAGATTTAAGAGTGCAATCAGAATTCTCCCTAATGGACTGTTGCTTGCACTGTACTTACAAGGGAGAGTGTTGGGAAATCATATCCAGTTATTTTTCTTTGAAGGTGCCCATGGTCTTATAAGCAATTCTGAATGTCTGGACATGGAAAAAAAAAAACAGTCTTGCTCAATTTTCTCCCTCTCTCTCTCTCTTTTCAACTTCACATCTTCAAGTGTTTTCATTTCAAGTTGGAGAAATTTTTTTGGATTAAAAATCATCCCAAACAGTGTTTTTTATGGGGTAGTGCAAATGAATCACAAGAAACTACTTTCTAGAGACACCTTGGACGAGGATAACATTTTGCAGATTTGCATTGTTTTTGCTCGATTTGTCTCATAGGCAGATAAAATTTCATGTCTGAAATGCCAGAAATCAGTGTGTTAACTGGACTGTCTTCATGCTAACATCCAATGCACAGCTGTGAGCAGGGAGGCTGCAGGTCATTGTCTGCAGCCTACATAACACTGCCTCATGGCCCTTCCTAGCTAGACTGTAGTGCTTGACTCATTTGACATTAATGTCAACAAAACTGAATCTTAAACAATAATTTTAAAGTCTCAGCTTTGCATGCTACATTGTCTTTGTCTTCAGTCCTCCTTACATTTCTTTTTAACATTCTGTATGTGATACTTCCTCCTCTTACAGTCTTAGCCCAAAATGCCAGGCATCTCTCCTATAAGTGATTAGAATTGTGAATAGTCTCTAAAAACTTATCAGCACTGCTACCAAACTGTTCCTCTTTTCTGGCTTCTCAACTACCTGACTTTAATTTGTGTAGTGTTCTAAAAAAACACATTGATAATGGCAATAGCATTCACTCTTTTTCTTGCTTTCTTTCTTTTGAAAAAGTTGTTCTCTTGGTAATAGCAAAAAAAAATTGAAAACAATTTAAAAGTTGAACCATAGGGTAATGGATTAGTGGATTATGGTGTATAAACATAATTGAATCCAGAGCAACCACTAAGAATTATTTTAGAAGAGAGTTAATGATTTGAACAATGTTCACAATAAATTAAGGCAGGGGAGTGGGTTTGAAAATAGTATGGGAGGTATCACCACATTTGTAATAAAAAATTTATATCTTTATGTAGAGAAAAAGAATAAGAAAATATATAAAGATACGTTAATAATTTAGATGGTTATCTATGAGCAAAGAAATTATAGGCAGTTTAATTTTCTTAACCATTTTCTGTATTTTTCAAATATTATAGAATAAAAGTTTTTTATTTTAGAGACAGAAAAGGATATTTTCAAAAATGGGTAAAAGTACACTTATGAAATGGTGCTTGCTTTCTGTCATTGTCTTAATATGGACCGAAAAACTGGATAACTAGACAGATGTCACACATCTAAACCAAGGAGTCAATGAAAATTCCATATTATGGGTAACAAATGAGCCAAATAGGCAGTGTTCTGGAACAGTTTCTGCCATTTGAGACCAGTAGGTGATTCCATGATAATAGTCTATTGATGTTCCAACATTTGTAGAAATAGTAGCACATATCATATTCCCTCCTCTAGTAGACAACCCCATGGCTGCATCTTTCCCTAGGAATCATGTTCCAGAGTATTATCTCTCTGTGAAAATCCTTCAGCAGAGTTCATTTCCTTTAACCTCTTCAGTGTTCTACCTTAGTTTCCTCCTTTTGTTCAGTATTTCATTTCATTTCATTTCATTTTTTTTAAGAGAGAGAGAGAGAGGAAAGGGAGAATCACCTTTATGTTTTCATCAGACCTTTGTTTCTCTGAAACTTAGCTGTGTATGTGGGGTTTGAACCTGGGTCCTTGCGCATGCCAGGCAAGTACCCCAATCACTGAGCCACCACTCCAGCCCCTCAGTATTTCTTTCATTGGGTTATCTCAGGTCAACCTCAGAACCTTCTTATAAGACATGGCATATCCCAGAAATGTCCTGTCCTGTAGGAGTATCTTAAGACATTTCCATAACTACTTCCACCATTGTGCAGCTCCCAGACCAAACTGTGTGTAGGGCTCCACTCTGTGTGGCTTTTAGCCCAGTTTGGCATGGGAAAAATAGAATAAGCCTGTTAGGTATCTCGGGGAGATGTTCCTGAGGCAACTCTAGAGAACTCCTGCACACTCCTATGCAAGGGTGGGTGTGAGGAAGGAAACAAGGAACAGGAATGTTTGAGAGAAGTCCAGCCACATCAAGGAAAACTATCAAGGTTTCCCAGGCAGCAGGAAGAAAATGCAGCCATGACCGTCAAGATGATGGAGAAGGCGCCTCAGCACCTAGAATGCCTATTGCAACTGAAGAAGTAACAATCAAATGTGAAGTGCTGACTACTACTGACTACTCTCTGATGTCCCCGCTCTCTGTGGGCACCAAGGACTTATAAACAGACCTAGGGAACTGGAACTGAAAGATCCAGAAGTGAACTAAAACTGAGTCAGCCAAGACTGAGTTTCTCCCACTGTGAGAATGGATTTGGTAATAGAGGACAAAAATTGAATTATGGTAAAACAAAGATTTTTTTTGACAAGCCTGAGGCTGTGGCTTGAGAATTATATTTTCTATTAATAGGGCTGGGATTGTGCTTAGCTAGATATTTTGTGCACTTATAGTATATAAATATGTCTAAAGTAAGATAAAGATAACTACTTAGATGGGTGGGTAGGTATGTAGGCAGATAGATTTGGTTGTCTGAATTAACTTACATATCCATTTTCTGGCCATTTCTAATATATCCTTCATGAGCAGTGCACAAAACTATGCCATTTACAAACAAGGACTTAATAAAAACTTTTTAGATGAACTAAGGAAACAGAACATACCTAAGTACATTCTTTAGAACCCAAAAGGACAGAAAAAAATTCAGCATTCTCTTTGGTGCAAATGAAGCTGTAGAGCCAAAGAACTCATTTCCGGGTTTCATTTCTTAGTCAAGAAGCTAAATCAGATGGAGCACTACATTATAAAGCATCTGTCTAGTACTCCTCAAACTGCAAATGAAAGTACTTGAAATATAACTAGCAGCCAGCCAGGTGCAGATGCTGAGAAATAGTTCACAAGAAGATGGAAGAAGTGTTTGGAGACTAAAGGAATGCACATTGGTGCATTCCAGAGGGTCAAAGAAAAAGAGCAGAGTGGGAGGATGGCAAACAGAAGAATGAGATGGGAAGCCATGGACAGTGTGTCATGTAGGATTCTGATCTACCCCTTGGAGTAAAATAATTGATAAATTCATCTCCAGATGCTGTCCTTTGTGCTGTACTTCCTCTTTCTACCAGTTTTATTAAGATATAGTTAGCATATAGAATTTGTGTATATTTATGGTATAAAATGTGATATTTTGATGTAGGTGCCTGTTTTGAAATGCTTACCATGATCAAACTACTTAATAAATCCATCCATTCATCACCTCCCAGAGTGATCTCTTTTTTTCTTCTTTTTATGTATTTATTTATTTATGTTGGTCATAAGGGCACTTCACATCTACTCTCACAGAAAACTTCATGAATACAGTACAGTAGTATTAAGGATAGTCATCTTGCTGTACAAGTACATTAGGTCTTCAGAATGTATTAATCCTGTATAACTGAAACTGTAGGGTTGACCCACATCTCCCAGTTCCCTGCCCCACCACTCTCTTCTCTGCTTCAAAGAGTTTGATTTTTTTCAGATTCTCCATATAAATGATATCACATAGAATTTGTCTTTGTGTCTCTGGCTTATTTCACTTGGCATAATGCTCTCCATGTTCTTCCATGTTGTTGCAAATGGTAGGATTTTCTTTTATGATTAACGTTCCATTGTATATATACATATTACATTTTCTTTTTCTTTGCATCCATTTATGGACATTTAGGTTGTTTCTATATCTTGAATACTGTGAAAAATGTTGCAGTGTACATGGGAATAAATGTTTCTTCAAGATGGTTATTTTAATTATTTTGAGTATATAAACAAAAGTGGGATGGTTCCATCATGTGGTAGTTCTGGTTTTATTTTTTATGTTTTGTGGAAGCTCTATGTTTTTTTCTATAGTGGGGTTGTTGTTAATAGAATTGCTTTCTTTATTTTTTTAGATAGTTTTTTACTGGTTGATAGCAATGCACCTGATATCTGTATGTTGATTTTGTATCCTGCACCTTTGCTGAATTCACTTATTAGTTCTGACAGCTTCGTTTATTTTCTTTCTTTTTTTGTGTGGAGTCTTTAGAGTTTTCTATATATAAGATCATCTAATTGGCAAACAGTGACAATTTTACTGTTTCCTTTCCAATTTGGATGGCTTTTATTACTTTCTCTTGCCTAATTGCTCTGGCTGACTTCCCATACCTTGCTGAATAGAAGTGGTGAGACTGGAGAAAAGATGTTTATTTTGTCAAATGCTTTCTCTACACCTTTTGAGCCTTATAAAATGAGTTTAGAGGTGTGATTGTCTCCTCTTCAATATTTTGGAAAAGTGTGAGAAAGATTGGCATTGATTATACTTAAAATGTTTAATAACATTTACTCAAGTTGTCTGGTCCTGGACTTTTCCTTGTTGGGAGGTGTTTGATGTTGCTTTGTTCTCCTTACTTGTTATTCTTTCATTCAGATTTTTATTTCCTCATCCTGCAGTCTTGATAGAATGTGTATTGCTAGTAATTTGTCAATTTCTTCTAGGTTATCAAATTTGTTTATATGTAATTGTTCATGGTAGTTTCTTGCAGTCATTTGTACTTTTTAATATTGGTGGTAAGGTCTCCTATTTCATTTATGATTTTATACAATTGAGTTGCCTGTGGTGAAACCACTTTAAATCTGTATTGATTTTCTGTTTAAATATTAACCTAAACATGTAAAGTGATGATAATAATGTCATGGTCTCTATTTGGATTACTAATGAGAAAACAATATGATCAATTTTCCAAAAGCTGCACAGCAACTGTTTGTGTAAACAGTCAGATGAAAATGGGACTAACCTGAATTTGTTTCAGCAAAATAACCCTTTAAACACCATTTTTACATTTTTCCCCTCCATTCTTTATCCATTAGTCTCTTGCTTAATCTCTAAAACTTGACTGTAACGCTAATTCCTTTGTAAAGTATTCCCTCATTACCTTAACCACTACTGCTCTGATGTCTTCTCTGAACTCCCAGTTCAATTACTCATTGAGCAAATATTTATTAAATGTTGTCTGCTATAAAGCAGACCAACATTCTTGTCTTTTTAGAGCATATAGTCAACTGAGATGAATTACATGAAGAAAAGGTTAAAGATAACATGGGAGAGGATAGTGGGGGAATATTCTAGAATGGAGGATCATGGAAGGCTTCTTTGAGCTGATGACATTTAAATGATGTCCTGATTAATGAGTAGGATGAAGTGGGAGGAGAAAAGGAGCAGTGGATACTAGTCACATGGAATAGTGCATCCTTTGATGTCATGAAACTGGTAAAAATTTAGAGCATTCCAGCAATAGAGGAGAGCCTACTGTATCTAGAGGGGGCGAGTGAGGGAGAGATACTGGAAGAGCCGGGCTACATGTGATGAAGACGGGGCATATGTGAGACATAATGGTTATTTGTATCACCCTTTGGCACCTATGCAATAGTACTCTGAATTGTAGAATTGCTGTGTCCATCTTCTCTTCCTGACAGTAGGGTTTGTGATTATGTCTTTCATCTCCCATGATGACTTGAACATACAAGACCCTCCATGAAGATTTATAGATTGATTTGAAATATGTAATAGAAGAGAAAGCTTTATATTTCTGTTATTATAGGTACCTAATTTCTTTTTCTTGTTTTTAAAGAGAAAGGGACAGTGAGAGAGAGAGAGAGGAGAGAGAGAGACAGAGAAAGAATCAATTTTATTTACTTTTTTATGTGGTTTCCTTGCTCACACTTGGTTGTCTACGTGGTACTGGGGTTTGAACCCACGTACTCATGCATGCCAGGCAAGCACTGTAACTGCTGAGCCACTGCTCCAGTCCCCCAATTTCTTTGAAATCTAAGCTTGATTTGCTTTTTTTTTCAGGATCTTATAGTCCTCACGTTTTCACGGTCCTACCCACATTCTTACTTGTACTTCCTTTCTCCAGCAGCACTTAAAAATATGCCTTGGAAGAAAGGGAAATCATGTTAAACATGGGAGCAGCTAAAGATGTCAATAAATTTCCATTACTTTGTCTTTCTGAACATTGTAAAAATATATTTATATGAACCCTCTAGGAATAAAAGAATGCCTTCTTTTTCAGGAATTCTAGAAAACGCAAGAGAGAACAGCACATCAAAAGGAGAGCACAGTTCAAAATCCATTTGCTGCTTTTCTTCCCCCCTGTGACAAGAGAGGGCATGAATTTTGCCATAAAAGTTGTTCCAACATGGGTATCTGCAGTGGCAAGGTTTTCTGGAATGAGTAACTTCTATTTGGTACAATTCTGAGAAGAGGATTTGGCAGATTGTACCAAAATATCTACAAAATATCCTTTCCAAAAGACTTTCTCCTCAGCCTGCCAGGCTCCTGGAGTCCTCCATTCACCTCTCTTTTGGGCTGCAGCCTAGGGCGCACCATTAGAATGTAGACTTGCCACAGTTGGCATGTCCTTGTAAAACTCTCTTTAACTCCATGCTTGTTTTTTTGTCTCTAGAAAAGAAAGCTGTGATAAATGAAATCTAAAATCCTTTTAAATGTTAGCCTTTGTATTTTTTAAAAATCTTACCATGTCATAATCCAGTGAAGTGACTTCAGATGAGCCAGGTAGTTCTCAGAGGTCCAGGTAGACTTCTGATTTCCCTTGGGCGGGGGCTCTGTATGGAGCACAGCTGCTCTATACCCTCACCTCTGTCCACTGGTGCCCTTGGCCCCACAGATCTTTCAGGGGTCAAAGTTATGCTTTGCTTGATAACTCAGATGATCCTCAGCATGGATAAGTTTTTAGTAATGATGAAAGGGATACTGTGGCATAATAAAGCCTACAAGGGGAAGAATTCCTAAATATAGGCATATGCTGGAAAAATGGGGCATATATCTTATTCTAGGGCCCTGCTCTAACTGAAATAAATGAACAAATAAAACCCAGAAGGACTCTGCTGCACTTGAAAAAGGCTGACTCTTGGTGGGCATAGACTTTCTGATTCTTCTCTTAGTTCATGGCTCCAAGCAGCCTGGCATGTCATAGGCACACTGCCAGTGTCTACTGAATGAATGAAAGACACATTCCAGTGCCATCAGGTAGGAGTGCCTCAGTATGCACAACTGCCCAGCCTGGCTGAGGAACAGTCCCAGCTAGGCTTTAAATGTCACACCTTCTTAAGGTAGCATGGCATGGGGTAGAGGGAGGAAACACAATTAGTTTCCTAAAGGCTGCTCCTGGCCTCTATAGGATCCTAGAAGGAAAGTTCACTTGGGGCCAGATGCTGCCTGAAGCTCCAGGGAAACAGGCTCTTTTCCACGGGATTTGTCAAAAACAAACAAGACTCCAAAGTAAAGAAAATGGAATCTGCTGTTTTTCTTCTTGTGAATGTCTGGCTGTCTAGAAAATCCCAAAGCCTTGACTTTGAGCATTAGCCCTGCCCAGGTGCAGCCTGGTCTTTTATCCCCATTAAAATCCACAAAGGGGACTTATAATGTGCTGCAGAGAGACTATAGTTGTAAGGTGGAATTTACACATCTGGAGGGCTTTTAATGAATGGGAAAAAGGGGATGGTTACCTGGCAACCCTGAGTTAGTGCAAATTAATCCATTTTTATTTGATGTCAGGAGGGTGGTCCAAGTCTTTTACTCTATTGGGAAAGAATGAAAGCTGATGATGCTGTCGTGGAGTTTTGAGATTTTGTGTAATTTTCATTTCACCCTCATCTCTGTGCTTGAAAATTATCCCCTTGGCACAAAACTGCAAGAGTTGACTCTTCTGTAGGCCTTTATTTGGAGCACTTATTCTAACTCGTGAATTCTTACATGAGGCAGGGCAGCTGAGTTCAGTTTTCCCATGCAAAGCTTGTGAAGATCAAGAAGTTCAGTGTCAAATTACTTTTCTGGTGATGGCCATAGTGAAGGCAGAACCTCAGGCTAGTAACTTTGTTTATGACTCTCTTGCACTGTGCCCTGTCTACACAGGCTGTAGCAGATTCATGGTATCCTAACTTTGATCTGAAGGTAATTTATACTAAGGTGCTAATAATGCAGTCATACTTGTTTTAATTCAATAAAACCCATTTTTGTTGTTAAATTCCATTGCTTTTTTGTTGTTGTTGTTGTTACAATAGGTTTTCATTACAGTGGAGAAAAATGATAGTTCTACTTATTTTTAAGAAAGAAATAACACAGACTGAGCTAATGTCTCTATGCTGAATATGTTAATTTTATTGAGAAATGATATCATTAACACCTTTATGTTAGTGTATTTTAAATCTTTCCAACTACCATTGGTGACCGCAGCTGATTCTGGGGAGTCGTTGTATTGTGTTAGGAGTTGTTATCCTTTGTGGTATAGTGTAAAGGGTTCTAACTTGGGTGGTAGAAGCCCTGGATTCTCATTCCAGTTGTCATTCCTTAGCTATTTTGAGTCTCAATGTAAAATGAGAGAATGATCCATGATAAATGCAAAGTTCCTATCCAGGTTTTAAATCTTTGGCTCCATGATTATGTTTAAACTGAGATTAGGGAATAATTTTTATCTCAGAATTAATAGGATTAACTACATGCAGATGTATTCTAATAGAGTCTTATTTGTTCCAATGATCTCTTTTTGGCATTTTTTATTCCACTGATGTTTTCCGTTTGTTGGAGTAAGCCTGGAGGTCATCAACCTGTGACTTGAATTAATTTTCTTTATCTAACTCAGAACACTACTAACACTAGTCTGCTTTTTTTTTTTTAATTCTAAAAACTACCTAACCAGTCCTGCCTCTTTGTACCATGCTTCTTAACTCTTTCAAAAGCCTGAGAATCATATGTGTACATTGGGCTAAGACATGTAGAAAAACAACACTTTCTAATGTGAATCTGAATATAGTTTTCATGGCTAGAGATTTTTTCCCATCAGAATAATGAAGGATTTAACATAATTTTTCTAATTCCTCTATTGTTATCATGGTTTAAAAACAAGTATGCTTGTTTCCAGATGTCTTGCTCAGCAGTACCCAGGAACACATGGGAATATTTTGTAGTGGCTGAGAGAGTGGGTTGGAGAAAAATAAAAAACAGATGGACACAGATTAACTCTATCTGTTCCTGGTCTCTAAGGATCCTAGTCATGAGATGTTTGTCTCCCAATTTTATATCAGTAGGCCAATCACAAGGTTGGCAATGAACCAGAAGAAACCACTGGGTTGGTCCAAATACCCTGGGTGTAAAGTCATGTTACGTGCATACTACCAGTTTTGGACAGAATTGGTATTTGTTGATCTCAGGTGACAAGAGAGAGATTTGATCAGTAATCGGAACAACTGACTCTGATCTGTCACTCCTGCTGTTCAATATTACAGGGAGAACTATTCAAAGATCTTCTGGGTAATTTACTTTCTTCCTAATAGCCAGAATTTGAACTCTAAATCTCTATTTGATTTCCTTTTATGTTGAACTAAAGTGGACTATTTAAGATCCAAAGATAGATCAAGTGGATTTCTTGGCCTAATTTCTTTGGGCTCCTATCCTAATCTTAACCTCCTGAATGCTTTTTTACTCAGAGCATGAGAAGACACATGAAAAGTGAACAGAAGCAGATTCCTTTTGTAGAGGAAAGAGCTTCAGGCATCCATTCCTGGATATCACTTGTCCAGTGACAATTCTAAGGAAGGGAGACCACCATTCTCAACCAAGGAGATGGTTCCAAGCCTGTATTCCATCACAAGTCTTAGAAGAATTTCTTAGCTTGGTTTCCTACACGTGGAGCCTAAAATGGGAATTCATATCAAGTGATTCATTGATGGAATATCTTAAAGGAAGAATGAGGGAAGCACAGTAGGTCAGGGAAGAAAGCTAAGCTAGAACATAGTTTCATCTGAGGACCAGCTTCAACCTTTTTGTATGGGGAAGTCCTAGGACATAAAGTACACTGAAGAATTGTTCTCAACATGATACAAGAGAGCCAGTCTGTTCTTTTGTATCCTCTGCTATCAGTCAGTCATTGGTCACTGGCTTCCCCTCAGTAGGGAAAGGGATCCTCCCTTTCTGTTTGGTCAATGGGTAAGGAGGCAGTAGTGTCTCCTTTGTAGCCAGCAGTCCAGCAGCCTGGGTGTGGGTGTACCAGCCTAGTAAAGAGGGTCTTGGCCTGGCACCAAGAGCATCCACATGAGTGGGAAGAGAGAGAAGCAAGTAATTCCCAAAATACCACAATGCAGAGAGGAAAGAGGATTTAATTTTTCCACTCCGTTTACCCACTCCTGTGTTTATTATGGAATGTTCTTTACATATATCAACACTTCTCCTTGGTGGGAAAGCAAGTGGGAAGGCTCATCTTGAACTACACCCAGGAATTAGGCAGTGTGTTCTGCATTTGTATCCAAAGACTTCTGCATGGGATCTCTCTGCAATATAGAATAATAATTTACCTTGATGGTTGTCTAGTTTTAACTTGGAAAATGGTAATGTCTCTGAGATTTTATCTACTTACATTTAGTTGCATTGCTATGCTGTTGGTAAGTATTGGAAGATTGCTTCCACTCTTTCTAGTGTGGATCTAATAACAGCTTCCTAAAAAGAGACACTAGGCTTGTATATTTAGTACATTACTTAAGGGTCTCCACTTCATAGATTGTCAATGTATTGTATAAGTAATAGTTGGAAAAATGATAGACTCTGACAGCTCAATTATTAGCTCATAAAATTGCTTAATTTTCAAAATGAGATTCCAAAGCTTAAAAGTTAAATAACCTGCTCAAGTTGTATAAATTATTTGCCCCAGAGGGACAGGAAACTGGGCAGAAACTGGCTTGCACCATTGGTTTTAATTTGCCATGCTGCTACTCATTGAATTTTTCTTGACCTAGTATTCTTTTCTTACTATGAAGACATCAATTTTCCATAATTTTATTCATAGGCCTCTTAGGGAAAGGAGAGTTTTCAACACCCTTTTTGAAAGAAGGGAACATCTCTCTTCCTTCCTTCTTTCTGTTACCCAACAGTAAAGAATTATAACCTGATTGTTTGAATAAAAATAACAATACCACATTTGCCAAGGGTGGGGGTCATTCTTTGCCAAGTGGTCATGTTCCGTCATGTCTCAGTTTCTTTTGATTTCTCTTCTTATGAATGAACATTAAGTAGATTTTGACTTAGAGACAACTACTCACCTTCCTCCTTTTCTATGTATGCTAGATACTTTAGATTGTATTGTCTGGCTAGAGGGTCCTTAGAGTTTAAGTCACATGTTCTATCCAACTTTATCAGAACTCAGCATTATGATGTTTGAGGTATTTACACACAAAAATACAAAAGTCATACTTCTTATTCTTCTTTATGTTTACAATGCCTTTGGGAAATCTGAGGAAAAAAGGGTGATTTTTCTGGGTAAGAGTCAGAAATGCCTGTTTGCTGGTCAAATATTATCAAATAATGTTAAAATTACCCCTAATATTATGAGGGTAATTTTCCAGCTAATGTACATTGAGCATTGCATTAATAGATACCCTGACCTAATAATATGCATTAT
Source organism: Aplodontia rufa (assembly GCA_004027875.1). NCBI lineage: Eukaryota > Metazoa > Chordata > Mammalia > Rodentia > Aplodontiidae > Aplodontia > Aplodontia rufa. The sequence continues at coordinate 13,612 of PVKS010002612.1, read as the reverse complement.
GATAATTAGCTTAGTAACTATTTGTAGATTGATTGAATTAATGAATTATGAAGGTTGCTATATCTTCATCCTCTTCAGTAAAGACAATGTAGTCAAATGAAGTTTTCCCCCCTTACTATGTGTGTGACCTTGGGGAGGTAACTGACTTTCTTCCTAGAAGAGTAGTTCTGGATCAAAGTATGAACATGGCACTGTGAACTTCAACACTCTAGGTTACTGTGTTTGCAGGCTTCATAGGTACCATTTATTTTTCCTAGTGTGTCAAAACAATTCATTTCTCAGGCAGAACTGGGGGCTAAGCAACTACTCAGCAAGTGTATTTTCTCTCAGAAGTTCACAGATTTCCTGAATCTACCCCTTTAGGGTTACGGCTGGCTCTCTCTCCATAATTTGTGAGAGGAGTTGCATGTTGCATGAGTGCATTTTGGTTAAATCTCTTTGTGTGTATGCCTGATCCACCAATGAGCAACCTGCATAATATGAGCAGTCTGTGCTTTAAGGACTCCAAAACACTCTTCAGTTTGATTGCAAAACAAGTTAATTATTGAAAGTTTTATTTACAATTTAGGAGGAAGGAAAACGTCAACCAATTCTTCACATAAATCAGTGACTGTTAAATTAAACGCAGCCCAAAAAATCCATTGAATTAACATGTAGATTGTTTACTGAATGAAACTCTATTAGTATTTTGAAAATTTTGAGTCATTGAATCACATAAATTAATATATTCAAGTCATTGAAAATGTCTTGAGCAAAGGATTTCCCCCCAAAGCTGTATAAACAAGCCTCAAATAATGATTGAATTATTTCTAAATGTCACATTTTCCAGCCTAATAAATTGTTTTAAATAGCACTTTAAAACTTTTGTAAAGCCTGGTTCTACACAAACAATAATATTAGACTTTAAAAGTGGGAACCTAGTGAAGTAGTCTCTACCTAAAAAGTTCATCTTGAAGCACACTTCCTTTGATTGTTTAGAACACTGTTATTCAAAGATCCTTGTTTAGGAAACTTTTTAAGAGGCCACCAAGGACAAAATAGGCAATGTTTTTAAGTCAGGCAAATCTGGTTTCAGACCCAATGAAGGAAAAGTCTTTTGCTTTCTTCTCAGTTCTTCAAATGGGATGAAACAGTCCTTAGGCCCCAAATACTTGTAATTAATACTGTATTACTTTCAGATATGTGTCTTTAGATTATTTGAATCAAGGAAAGTTTGCAGTCCATGTGACTACAATATTAGTTACTCTCTGGTCCATGCCATTTCACTCTGAGATCCAGCCTTGATTCATCTTTTGCTCTATAGTCATTCAGGAGGACTAACGATGCTATATATTACAGGGGGACTGATCCTTGAAGGGTTCCATTTATAGGACTCTATGTTTTCTGTTTGACTAGTGTGAGACATTGGCTAGATATTGAAGGGTATGCATTTACTCTTTTTGCAATATTAGTGAAACAAATCTCTTTTGGGAGAGAGAAAAGAATGAAATAAATGAGAACAAAACTAATATATTTGAAAGTAATATTAGTTCTTGCTTTTACTTAGTTAATGTTCATCTCCCTACTAGTCTATAGACAACATGAGGATAAGGATTATGTTTGTGCTACCATTTACTCAGTATCTAGCAAGATTCTGGCATATGGCAGGTGTACAACAAATATTGTTGAATGAATGATTGAATAACAAGTAACTATTTACTTGAGGTCATTTAACCAGTTAGTATAAGGCCAATTAGTCATTATAGCCCTAACCAGTATAGCTAACAGTTTAGTATTGCCCTAACTAAACCCAAGTATGTCCAATTTCAACATGACGGACTTTCTATTAAATTATACTGTATCTGAGAAACAAGGTAAATTTTGTAGGGTTTATATTACAAAGTAAAAAATTAATTTTTCATACTCAGTAAGATATTAACAAACCTTTTCTATTCAAATTACATAGAAAATTCATTGTCATGAATGTGAGCACTATGTATAATTGTTCATATTGATTGGGTTACTTTTACATACATACCTGTATCAGTGGTGCTTTTGTAGAACCTATTCATCAAACACTTTTTGTATAAAATATCTTCTGCTACACCTTTCAGAAACTATCAAGCACCTAAAATATGAGTCATTCCTTCTTTCAAAGATTTTGTAACAGACTTGTGGGAAAAATCCAACCATAAAAATATAGTCAGATATTTTTATCTAGTAAGACCAAATGGAATTAATGAAGAGGAATACTAAGTGACTATTTTTTTTAAAGAGAGAAGGACAGTGAGAGAGAGAGAATCAATTTTTTAATTGAGTTTTTCCCATGGCTTTCGTTGCTCTGACACTTAGTTGTGTACGTGGGTGCTGGGGTTTGAACCTGTGTACTCGCGCATGCCTGGCAAGTGCCGTAACTGCAGAGACACCACTCCAGCCCACTAAGTGACTTTTGACATCTACTTGCAATAGTATGTATATTAGTTTGTTTTTCATTGGTATAACAAAATACTCAAAGCTGGGTATATTGTAAAAAAAGAGGTTCATTTAGCTCACAGTTTTGGAGGTTGAAAGCATAAACAACATGGCACTAGCTCTTGTAAAATCCCCCCAGCTGTATCACATCACAGAGGACATTACCATGGAGGGACACATGCAGAGGAAGAGATCACAAAGAAAAAAAAGCCAGACAGAGTGGATGCGCAAGGCTTGTTCTTTCATAATGTTGCTCATGGTTCCAGGAAAATTATTTTAGTCCTTTCCGAGGGCAGCACCATGAATGTCTCAATTACTTCCTAGTGGGCAGCACCTCCTAAAGGCTCCACACCAATTGTACACCAGCACACAGAGGAACCAAACCTTCAATACATAAACCTATGAAGGACACACTCAAAGTTTATCCAAACCACAATAGTATGGCAGAAGAGAGAACCAGAGAATCTACACCAAGAAACACACAAATAAAAAAGTGTGGCTGAAATATTCAAACCATCTTTTATAATATGTAATTGAGCTAGAACCTGATCTGAAAAGAAAGCAGAAATCCTAAGTCAAAGTCTGATGGAAACTTTATGAAATAAATATTACATATAGGAAATACACTGAACAATTGATCCATACATAGGAGTATAAGAATGTTCTGGGTAATTTTTTTCTATATCTGTTATTGTTTGTATATGAAGTGCCCCCCCAATACCTTCTAATGTAGGAGCAGTCAGAGTTAGAATGATTAGATTAAAAGGATCATAATCTAACTGGTCCGTCCTAGTTTGAATGGACTGACTGGGTAGTAAGGATGGGCAGGGTGGGTGTGGCTGGAGCTGGTGGGCCACTGAGGACATGCCCTGAAAGGGAGTGCCTTCCCTGGTGGCCCTTCCCTGTCTCTCTGCTTCCTGATTGCCATGAATGGAATAGCATTCCTCCACCATGCCCTTCCACCATGATGTGTTGCCTCACCTTGGGTGCAGAGCAATGGAACAGGTCATTCATGGACTAAAACCTCTGAAACCTTGAGTCCTGAACATTTTTCTACTCTATGTTGTTGTTGTTAGGTATTTTGGTAAAAGTGATGCAAAAGCTGACTAAAACAATATTATTGTATCTTTTCCAAGGATTCTCTAATAGATTTATATTACTTTTTATAACCAAAAAATATATGCTAAGTATTTCTTAAATTTAATCTCACAATATAGAAAACTGGAAAGATCAAAAGTTCCACTCATACAACTACCACCACCACTACTACCACTGATAACATCAACACAGAGGAGCCAAACAAACTGTAACTTAACAATTTTATTCCTCTGTCAGAGAACTGAGCTCACAGAGATTTTAAGACGAGATGAGAAGAGAACACTTATTTCTCTGGTACAGAAATAGTCGGACACTAAGAGGAAATCAGGCAAATTGTTTAAGTTAGGAAAGGAAAAATGTGGGCTAGATATTAGAATTCATTGGGGAGGAAGATATAAGGGAAAGTTTATGCTTTCTGTCTAATCACAACAGTCAGAGCATACCAGGTACTCTCAAAAAAGATTGCCAAGAATTCCAAAAGTGTTGCTCATGGCACAGGCGTAGGGAGAGAACAGTAGTCACTGCAGGAAAGGAACAAAACCTCCTTCAAATCCTTCTTCCCTGTGGGGAAAAAGTCTTAAAGTACATGTATATTGGGGGAGTGTAACCTCACCATCATCCATTACAGTTATAAATAATGTGAACAGGAAAAAAAAATCCCCTCTTGCCCTAAGGCAGGGGTGGGAATAAAGTCCTTGGCCCAGAACTACTGTGGGAAGAGGGACAAAAGTGCTGAGAAGTTCACACCAGTGAGACATATGGACACAATGCCTGGCAAAAAATGAGGTATCAGGAGGCTGAGGCAGGAAGATCACAAGTTTAAAGGCAGCCTTAGCAACTTAGCGAGGCCCTAAGCAACCTAAGAACTACCTGTCTCAAAATAAAAAATAAAAAGGTTGGGATGTGGCTCAGTGGTTAAGTGCCCCTGAGCTCAATCCCTGGTACATAAATAAATGAACAAATAAATAAAAATGAAGCTTCACCAGACTAACAGAGAAAGCTCCCCACCATTAGGCTAACAATTGTCCAGTAAGAGGTAACAGCGGCATGCCTTTGGAGACTCACAAGAGCATGGGGAGAGGCTCTTTTAGAAGTACAGGAAAAAGAAATGACTTAAACTCAAGAGTGGAGCAAAATTGAAAACAAACAAAAACAAAAATGAATAAAAGCATTGCTAAGTCAGCTTTCACCTCCAAAACAAGGTATAACTTGAAGAATCTGAAACCTGTGGTGCACTAAGGGAAATAATACAACAAACCTTCCAATCTCAAACCTACTTCATTCCTGAAGAGATTGTCATAAATACCCTAAATTAAAGACAAACAGTATGCTCCTTTTCAGGCATAAAACAATTTCCCTCAGTAACTTTAGCACCTACTAACCTGTACGAAATACCTAATTTTAAACAAAAATTTATAAGTGATATAAAAAGTAAGGAGAAGAAGCACACTGAGCAATCAAAAGAACCACAATAAATATGAAAAAGCTATTGAAACAATTAGAGCAGAGAGAGCTAATGTTTCACAAAATTTCATACAATATGTAAAGTATCTAACAGAAGAACTAGGAACTGTGCAAGACCTGGTGAGGAATTTCAGCAAAGGAATGCAAACTGTAAGAGAATCAAATGGAAATGCTAGATGTGGAAAAAAAAAAAAAGGTATCCTAGTTGAGCAATGCCTTTGCTAGGCTCATCAGTATGCCCAACACACCAGAGGAAAGAACTGGTTAATTTGAATACAGGTCAACGGAAATTTCATGAACTAAAACACAAGAAAGAAAGAGTAAACAACAACAACAACAACAAAAAAAAAAACAGAACACAACTTTGAAGAAAAGTGGGACCATATTTAAAAAATCTAAAGTGTGGTTAGAATCCCTGAGGAAGAAGAGAGAGAGAGAACAAAGTAGAAAAGCTATCTGAATAAGTGACAATCCACTATTTTCCAAAATAAATGATACAAGTCCAGTTAATTTTCTATTTTGGATATAATAAATTACCACAATTTTAGGGGCTTAAATAATAAAAAAAAAGTTTTCTTAAAGTTCTGGATGTATATTGGGGCATTATTAATCCTACCACACACAAATAAGGACGGGTTCGAAATAGTTCCAAGAGTTCAGAATAGCATCAGAAGAACTTAGATTCATTGAAGAAAAACAGCTAAAACTTAAAAAAAAAAAAAAGAACATATGAGAATTTTAGCAGACTACTTATCAGAAACCTTGCAAGCCAAAAAAACTCATCGAAGTGGCACCTTTAAAATACTGAAGGAAAAACATGTCAATACAGAAATTTATATCCACAATTATATCTTTCAAAAAATGAAGGGAAAAAAAAGACTTTCTCACACAAAGAAAAATTAAGAGGAAATCATAGCTGATAGACTTGCATTACAAGAAAAAAAAGTTACAAGAAATTGTCTGGGAAGAAGGAATATGAAACCAGAACGTAACTGGAATCTGTATAAGAAGACAGAGCATTGAAACTAGAATAAATAAAAGTAAATTCATATTTACTTTTATTATAAAAATTATGAGAAAATTGTCTAAAGCAAAAACAATAATATATATATGTGTATATATCTGTATATAAATGCATGACAACAGGGAAGGAGTTCATTCTGAGGTGAGCAGTTTTCTCTGGCATCCACTCCCACCACAATGTGTTGTGCCAATGGACTGTGGGCTGGAACCTCTGAAACCCAGGGTTGAAAAAATCCTTGAATTGTTTATCTTTGGTATTTTTTCACAGTGACAGAAAACTGACTAATACAAGTAAGAAGTAGGAAGTGCTGACTTTGAACCACTTTTGTCAATGGTCTGGGCTCTTTTGTTACTTCCTTTGTGGGAACATACTTTTCAGCCATTACAAAAGTAACTAAAAATAAGATATAATACAACAAATAAGAAAGTCTGGGCAGGTAAATATGTGTTAAAATAATAAAATTTGGGCAGAATTTTAGGATAAATAATAATTAAAGTAAGATAAAATAAAATTAGAAGTGTTAATAGAGTAGAAAATTCTAAATACCCTTACAAAATTCTTAAAGACTAAAATTTTAACAATGATGTTATAAAATACATATTTGAAATAAAAGGTAAAAGGATTAAAACTTGTAATCTAAATTTAACTTTAAAAGAATAAAACCAGCGAAAAGTAAAGCACAGAAGTATCAGGGACTAACATTTTACAAAGAAATTTTAAAATGAAAACAAGAAAAATGTAACTAAAGAAACTGATGAAACTAATTATTTTTGAACAAAGACCAGGGTCATTCAAGAAATGGACACAAAACACAAAACATAACATCAGGAAATAAAAAAATGTAACACCAGGATATGCAATCATAGGTATAAAGGAAATCGAACACAGAACAACCGTGGAAAATTCAACACCTGTACTGACTAAGTTAGACTCCTCATTATAAACTAGCTTGCATTTTCTCATACCATACCTTCTGCCTGGACTACTATTTTTCCTCTTCCACAGTCTTTTTGCTTTCCTCCTTCCGTTCCCCAGATTCTACTTGCTTTTCATGTTGGGCTTAAATGCTACTTCCTCCCCATTTTAAATGCTGGGCCCTCAGAAGTATCTAAGTTTACAAACCCTAGATCTGGCATTTCTGGTGTTATTCATGAAATCTCTTTAAATATGTTAATTATGAACTCAGAGCATGCACATGAGCTGCACATATTCTTTACAGAGAGTTTTTATTGAAGAGTGTGCTAACTATTTGCATTAGCTCTGGAGTTCAATTACCTTAGTTATAGTTTCAGCTCCACTGCTTACTGTCTTGCACCAAGTTGTTTCTCATTTCTTTTCTTTTTTTTTTAATAGTGAGGGACAATGAGAGAGAGGGAGAGAGAGAGAAAGAGAGAGAAAGAGATTTTCAAAAATTTTATTTAGTTTTTCATGTGGCTTTGGTTGCTCCAAGACTTTGTTGTGTACGTGGTGCTTAGGTTTGAACTCACGTACTTACACATGCCAGGAAAGCACAGTAACCACAGAACCACAGCTCCAGCCCCTGTTTCTCATTTCTTAGTGGGGAAAAATTAATCTGCAACTTATTAGGTTGTTGCAGACGTTAAGTAAAATGATACATGTAAAACATATGGGCTGGTTCTTGGATCAAAGTGAATCTTCAATAGATAAGAGCTATTCTAGTGAATCCTGAATTATTTTAGGATTTGTACTGGATATAGTTTTGTACCTTTAAGAGGACATGACATACTCAAATATTTCCTTTTGATTTCTTTTGCAAATGATATAATATGGAAACTCTCACTATGCTTGCCTACTAACTCTACTAATTGAGCTATCATGATGTAATCCTGGCAAACCACTTGGGCTTGTCAAAATGAATAACCAAGAAGCTTGGTCAGATGGTTCTATTGAAATACAGGTTAGTGCAAAGCCAGCAGAGATCTCAGATTATTTTTCATGCTTCCACTCAATGCTAACTGTTCTGTGTTAATTCTTTGTAGGAACCACTCCATTCTGAGAGAATGCTGGGTAACAATCTCACATGGTGGAATACTGGCTTTCACCAGTTTTTATGAAATGGGGTGGCTGTACTAGGGTCTTAACCACTGATTTTGCAAGCAGCATTGACTCTTCACTTAGGCCTGCAGATGCTGACAGGTAACCAAAAGCAGAATAAAACCTTGGCATCTACACCTTCGTTTTGTATCTACCTTAAACTATAGGTCAGATTGCTGCTCACCTCTGCATGTACACATGCTAATCATTTAAGGAATATGTGTCTTTCTAAAACTATAATGCAAGCTTGATTAGTCCTAAATTTATGTGACCTCTCTCTCCCCCTTCAAGATTGAAGACACCAAGATAAGAGTAACTATGATATTTTCAAAATTCCAAGAATAGCTAGCCTTGTAGGTAGATCACCCCATAATGGGACTGAAATCCTAAGTGGGAGCAATTACCTCATGATAGGAACTGAGACTGCCACCCTAGCAGGAGCAGTCACCTCATGATGGAAACCAAATTTCTCCTCAAACAATAATGATTTCCTGGGCCAGCAGAACTTTGCAGAACCAGACCTGAGATAATGATCAACCAGATCACAGTTTGACCAAGAAGTCTCCACTATGCATGTTTCTTGTCCTCCACTTCTGTTTCTTTCCTATAAACCCAAAGCTCTTGCCACCACCCCCCAAAGAAAGGATCTCACTGTGACTTTGGTTTGGGGGCAAGTAGACAGACCTGGTCTGTTAGTATTCCCTGAAATCAAGCCTCCCTGACCTAGGACTCTGACAAAAGTGTCATCATTGATATCCTGAAGGTTTTTGATACCTGGCTCATTTTTTGATGAAAATGCCATAACATTGGAGTGATATTCTATAAGAATGTCTTTTCTTCTTTGTTCTCCTTGTTTTCCTCCTTCTCTTTCTCTTTTACAAAATTAAAAAAGTGCTCTTGGGCTTTCAGAGCTAATATCGAACTGCAAGTTTCTTTGGCCCTTGAATCTGGACTCTATTCTTGCATCTAAAGTAATTCCTTATGAAGCCCAAGGACTCTCTAGAGCCAATTGATGGGAAATCAGGACACCTCCTAGTTGTGACTTTGCCATGTTGAGATCCAGGTTCTGTCCCACCCCAACTAATTAGTTAAGCAAGTCATATTTATTGCTCAGTAGAATACCCTCCAGACTTCCGAAAATGAGAAAAGGTTAGATAATCCCATCAAAATCTCAAATTTATTATCTCTTCTGAAAAGTGACCTCTTCTGGGCTCCATTAATTTGCAGTCTGACATCATCCCTGAAAGGTGAAGAGTATGTGTTTTAATTTTGTAAAACAGAAGGAGGAGGAGGAGGAGGAGCACAAGGAGAACAAAGAAGAAAAGAAATGCTGTGAGTAATGTTTTTATCAAATAAATGAGCCCGATATCAATAACTACTTCTTAATAATATAAATGTAATGCCCTTTTCACATATGAGAACCTAGTTTTAGAGAGGTTAAACAAATTCTCCAGGGTCACACGTAAGAAGCAGAGCCAGGACTCCAATCCACATTAGGTTGATTCCAGATCAACTTTTCTAAAACAGCATATCCGTGGATGCTTATGCATTCTGTCAAAAGTTGGATTCCGGTCACATTTTGCTACTGAAAAACTTTGGTACTTAACTAGACTGTTTAGATTATCCCTTCCTTGGTGAGAAGTTGTAAAATATGGTATATACAACCAAATGTGCAATATATATTGTATAACTATGCATAATTTTTAAAAACATTTCTCAAATTCCACACCAATGTCTCCATGCTAGTCCTGGTAACTTTAGAATGACCCAATTAGTGCCAGTGGTCTTGCAGAGAGGATTTGAGAAAAGTCTCTGTGTCTTGTCAAAAAACACATTGGTGGAACAGGAACTGGAAAAGCTTGCCATTAAAGTTTCAAATTGGTTTCAAGTCTAGAAGAGAAAATATTGTTTTGGAATTCACAAAGTAATAGACCAGTTCTACATGCCCAAGTCTGAGCCTGGGCTTGAGAAGCAGCAGAGTGAATTGAAGACAGCTGAGCTCAGATATTCCTTACAAGTTGGGGAGCACAAACAGGAGATACTGATGTGAAGATACTTGGAAATGTGAATTGGAGAGTGGGTTTGAATTCTGAGATAATCTATGGAGAGAAAAACTGATTAGATATAACCACAATTAAATAAAACCCCAAACAATCAGAATATGAGGGGTCCTTTCACGTTCAGGTGGGGTTGGGAGGCTGTGGATTGGACATCAGTGGAGGTTCAAAAGGCAAGCCACTGTTGGAAGCCCAGGAGACCTTGGACCCAGGCATGAGGCTAAAGAACAGAAAAGTCGTTCAGACAGAGACGGAATTACTCCTTTGGCTGGAAAGACTGGTGGATATAGTGAGGATCAATCCACCAAGAAAGACAGAATAGGCCATGAAACTCTTATCTACAAATCAAGGAGATGAGACAAGACTGTTACTAAAAGGTAATGATTGTAATAAGAAGAGCAATAACAAGGTTAAGTTTATTGAAGCCCTTAGTATCTACTGTGCATCATGCACTCTTTACTCTTCTCAGTATTTCCTGTGGATGATCTCATTTGATTTTCACAGAAGACCTATGGAAAAAAGGTGTCACCATTTCAATTTTACATATGGTGATATTGAGACCTAACACAGATTTTGTATGATGAGAATAGCTCGGGGACTGCTCACCCCCAATGCTGGAGCTGGCCAGCTTCCCCTGATGCAGCCTGAGGTTGGGTCTGTATGCATTGACTCAGAGTGCAGATCTGGCATGGACCCTTCAAACAGAATCAGGAGATGCCCCCAATTCCTCCATGAAATAGGTGTATGGTTTAGGAGAATTGGCTGAGGGGAGCTCAAAGACCCAGCAATCTTGAGGATTGCTATCCCGTGTCAGATCCACCTCACCAGTCCTGTAGTAAAACATGCCCCTTAATTTACACATATTGATTTGATTAAAACAAGTTGTACTTGAATTATTTTTTTGGGTCAGAAGGTAAATGCAAAGTATTTTAAAATTTCAATCAAATATTAGCAAAGGATGCTGTTTAATATTTTTAAAATTTTTTTGTAATAGCAGTTTGTATTTACCATATGTTTACTTTTAATCAAAATATTCCTGTGAGATAGGGACAGACTTAGTTACCTTGCTTTAGAACAAAATTAGCCAAAGGGAGATGCAATGACTTATATGCACCCAGATCCTGAGCTATAAACTGTAACATTGAATTCAAGATACTCCAAACATTATACATTTATTTTCATCACCCTCTGCCCTAAGGCCATTATAAAAGTTTAAAAGTATGTTGCTTCTAGCCCTTCATTATCTGAAGGTGCCAATTTTTCTCCCTCTTTAAAAAATTCCTCCTAGAATAATTGGTATTCAAATGGTGACCTATTTGATATTTATTTTTGTTTGGAGAGCATTTGCTTTCTCAAGCACAATTTTCTGAAGTGTACTCAGTCAATTGTTTAAATAACTAATTACAACTATGAAACATGGTCAGGTTAACTAAGTAATAAGACAGGGGAAAATCTAATCAATATATGCACCCCTATTTTCAAGTGTTAAACGGCTATTTTATGTAACCTTTGTTACGATCACTGCCATTATATCACCAGCACTTCTCTATAACACCTTAAAGAGCTTGCCTGTTTCCAAGAATGGTATTATAAATATATTTCTTTATTCCACTCTCATTATAACAAGAGGAGGTCAATGGTCTAAAAGGTGGTTTCCTATTATGAAAGGGATAAAAACTAAAATCAATAAATCTCTAGATCATAAATGTTGCTACAGTCTGGCAAGGTTGAGAAAATTATGAGCCAAGCCTCATGATGTCTGGATATTGTAGCTTGTAAATTTCTACATACATATGTATGTGGTTATATATATACTTACTGCTGGGCTTTTCCTAGAATTTGCTCACAAATGTGGTAGAATTTTGTTCGGTATTTGTTCTGAGATTATTGTGAAAATGTTGATAGAACATACTCAGTATACAAAAATGAAAATATGACATTGTTTTTAAGGAAAATGTTGCCAAGGTTTTAAAGTCACACTTTTTCCTTTTAGCTTCATTACTTCAATCAAGAAGCTCAAACAGGAAATCATTCCTTTCTATTATTCAACATATTAAGTATGTTGAGATTAATTGGCAAAGCTTTTTGCCTGTATTGCAAGTGTTCACACAGTGTTGAGAATTCTAATATTTGCACCAAAATAAGGTATATTACAAGAAACATAATAAATTGACTCAGTTGAGGACAAAATAAATCATTATGCAGTTAAACATGAACTTTTAATCAATGTTGCTTAGTGATTAAATGCAAGGATGATGAAGCCAGATTGTCTATGTTCCTTTTCTCCCTATGCTATTAAAGATTCCTAACCTCTCTGTTTCATTTTTTTCATCTATAAACTGGAGATAATAAAACTTTCTACTTAGAGAGCCATAAATCTATATAAAGAATACACACACACACACACACCCACAAACTATATATATAGTGTGTGAGTGTACATATATACATATGTGTAATTTATAAGCAAGGGTGAAGAGGTATAGCTAAATTAGAAAAAAAATAAATGCTCCCTTACTGAGCATTTAGCATCATAGAGCTCTCGAAGAAACAAACAGAATTGCAAAGCTTTACAGAACAACTTGGAACTGTAGTAGATGAACATGTTTCCTAATCCAGCTGTACAATAAACTCATTATTCAGAATTCATCTGCAAACTAGGAACTCAGCTCCCTGTCCAAGTGCTGTTGAGAGGCTGTGAGGGGAGCCCTGAAATCCATTTAGTAAAGTTCATGACAAGGGAGTCTGTTGACTTCACGTTGCCAGCAACATTGACAGAACAGAGGGGTTTTTCAACGTACCACAGATCAGGTACAGCAATTAAAGATGGGATTTCAAAAGAAAGCATGGCAGTCTAAATTGACAGCATAAAAAAAGACTCTTGACAGCAAGAGTTGATGAAAATAAACAACGAAAAGCTAAAATAGGCATTCCAAAAGCACAACGGTGCAGGTGCAAATGCTTCATCCTTTGAATATAATATGATCCTACCCTATGGTTCATCAACTGATATTCAAATGATTAAATATAAATTTAAAAACAGCTGGATATGGTCAAAATTTTTTGCTTCAATAGGCTGATGCATTAAGCCGTAAGGGAACTTCTATTTAGGCATAACTCATGCCACATGAGTTCCAAATATATGAGACTTTCTTATATTATCAAAAGGGACACTGGAGTCTGGTGTGGCAGCACACACCTGTAATTGCAGCAGCTCCGGAGAGTAAGGCAGGAGGACTGCAAGTTAATTAAAAGCCATCCTCAAGGAACTAACACCTCTCCTTACTAAGTTATTCCAAGAAATTGAAAAGGAGGGAATGCTCCCATCCACTTTTTATGAAGCAACCATAACTCTGATACCAAAACTGGACAAGGATACATCAAGAAAAGAAAACTACAGACCAATATCCCTTATGAACGTGGATGCAAAAATCCTCAACAAAGTACTAGCAAACCGTATTCA